>QMIH01001888.1:84046-96204 GCA_003987875.1 Clarias batrachus
AGTGGAAACTTTGAACATGACTTAGGGCTTAAAAACTAGAGCCTGGAATCATGGTGTTACTCGGTGCCAGGGCCAGGTGTGCAGCAAGCCAGTTTGGTCATGCTCAATTTAGGCAGCAGATATCCTCTATTTTCATACACAGTGCTGCACTCAGTGACTTAGACATGATCACTGGTAATAGTTAATATCTCTGTAGGATATAAACTAATCATACTGATATCAACTGTTCATCCGTTACCAAATATACATATAATTTATAGTATGAACTATATATACATAAACTTATTTTCCATAGTGCTGAACTTGCAGTATCTTGCAGTGAAATTTAGTCCGAGTTTTGACCGTATAAMATAACATGTCTTAAAGAATTGCATTTGCAGTTTTGATTAAAAGTTTGCATGCTAGTATAACATTAATCAAACCCATTTACAGAAAAATATCAGTCTCCTCCATCAACCCCTGCATTACAGTATCTGAATTAGCCACAGATTCTATTTCAGCTCTGCCTTCCACAAGAGAACAGCAATTCAATAAAAAGTGCAGAGTTGACTCGTGAAATCTATGGGATCATTTGGACAAATTTCTCAATAATGGATATAGTGATATGATCCTTCTGAGAATGATGTGCCTGGTTCATATTCTGAGAAGGCAGAATGCAGACTTAGTGCCTTTGGCTGTAGTGTTGGTAATTCTACCCCTCACAAACCTCCATTACATCATAGATTCTTTTTTCCTCCATCTATGTGAAGACAAACTCATGCTTGCTATGCTATACACACCAGCCGCTATCCAAGTTATTAAGCAAGTAGTGCCCACACCTACATATTCGATTTCAGTTTGCCCAGGCATTTAAAGGATCTAATGACTTTGCCAAGAGGTGGTAGTTCTACCCACCTTTCAACATTGTTTTTAAATTGCTCCATTTCCAATGTTGCACCAAAACACAAGTTTATGTGCAATCCCTCTTTCAGACAACAAAATGATCTTTTTTAGACACTGGATAGTGTCTCAAAAAGTTGACACACTATCCTGTAAGCAATCGCCTACATACACATTTTTGATATTTTATAATATATTCTTTTGTTGCATTTGAGCCTTGATTTGGAGGTCATCCCTCAACCAGACCCTAAGTACTGTACATAATAAAGTTCTAACCGATCAGGGTTTTAAAGTGTATAAYGAATAGGTCTGAACATACACCACAGAACACTAAGAAGTAATATATAGAACAGTGGTTGTCACGTTAGGGTCCTGTCAAAGTATTTCACAGGACTAAACTGAGCACATAAAAAAAATACTGTACTGAAGAAGAGCCAATTACTGTATGAGAAAAGGAAGCGATAGCAGCTCTAGTCTTTATGTGGCCTCATTAAGGCGTCAGGGCATCCACAGCAGTGGCATTCCACAGGAAAAGCAGGGACTGTTATTCCAGAACGCTGAAATATATAATAAAATCTGCTATCAATAATTGTGATGTGGGTGATATCCTGAAGTAAGGTTATCTAAGATCCCAGCTTTTCCATAAATATCTTCCTTAGCTGTGATGTGAACTGAGGCCTTGATTGCTCACTAAGTATACCATAGCATCAAAATAAAGGTTGAAATGAGAGCTCAGCAATTTGGAATGCCATGGGCAACAGCCAAGAATCACTAAATGATGATGTTACTTTGAGAAGGGGGTAGACTTTAATATGCAGCCATGGTTCCTGGGGCATGGACAGAGGCCTGGATTTACTGGCAGGGTCTACAACAGAGTGCTTAAGACTTAGTGATTGCTTTCACTGCGCATGTTGGACCACTAATATCGTCCTTGGAGGAACTGAACTGTCTGGTGTGCAAGCGGATGTCCTGCGGCTGGGGGACTATGTGCCCCCATGATCAGATGGCCTCTAAGCTTTGTGGGCATGCTGTCTTATCACTGGAACACTGTGTGGGGATTTGAGGGCATGTTGTCAATTTTGCTCTTCTGTTCCCATCTAATCATGCCTATAAACTGAGGCAGAATGCACTCATCAATGATTTCTTGGAGAGAAGCAGAATGCAGATGTGAGTTGATAAACTAAAGGTTGTCATGATGAGGATATATAAAGAATGGACCCGGAGACCATTCCAGTCTCACCAATAGTTCCCTGTTAAATATTTAATACTACCTCTCAACCTGAGTGAGGTTTTTGGAAAAAAAAAATGCTACTGGGTGCAAATTGGGGTGCTGCCCCAAGCATTGAGTCAAGAATGCAGCATCCACAGCATCTGATGCATCAATCATCACCACACATGTTTTATTGGAGTTTGAATTCTGGAAAATSTGGGCAGAGATTGCTGGGTGAATGCAAGATCAGCCACTGCATCCTACATCAGGTTTTGTACCATTTTGGTACCAGTACCAGTTGGCATTCTAAAGTCCCAGATAAACTGCCAGAGAAGTTTGCAAACCCCAAAAATCACGTCAGTTCTTTGATGTTCATAGGAATTTCTTACTGTCGATATCTTTCATTCCCTTAAGGCAACTTATATAATATAGAATTGTAACTCCTCATTGGTTATGTACAGCTTATGGCCAAGGATATCGAAKAAGACATTCTTGGCCTGGGATACTAAGTAGCAAAGATAGAAGAATAAACTAAAAACTAAAATGACTCATCTTCCAAGCATGTCTCCATGCACATCATTAATCAAACATTAAAATACTGAAGACACTGAGGAAATCCTGTACACCATTGCACATTATTTAAAAATGTCCCAAGGTGGTATTAACTGCTGCCTTCCATTTATCTATTTTATGGATGTGGACCAGATTTTAGGCACTGTGCCGATCTTTTTCAAGCTGGTCAAGGGCTGCAATAATCCATGTCAGGGGAAGAATTGATCATAACCTGATTTAAGCCACCACAGAGGGTAAAAGCAGACTTTTCGCAGTTTTTCAAAGGAATCTGTTGGTTGTTGCTGTAGGCCCAGCATTATTAAGAATTAAGTGGTTACATCTCTAAGAATGAGATGTTTTCTTTGTGGAAGGCTCCAATCAGCATTTTGATGCTTTGGTCCCSCTTTCTGCGCTTGAATGTAGAGGTAGTGTCGTAATGGGAAAGGTCTGAGCTGGACTATGGCCACTGTGTCCTGATCAATGAACGGCAGCATCAAGTCAAGCAGAAAAAAAAATTCTGTAAAACAGAAAAACTGCTCCTAACAGCATTCCTCGGAGCAGTGCATCTGTACTGTTAGCGTCAATTCTCAATGTGATTATCATTAGCAGCTGTCCATTTGTTTCTTTTTTCAGGGGAGTAATAAAAAAAAAAAACTCTGTGAAATCTTTCTACAGATTGATCATACCAGGCCAGGTTTTCTCATTACAGTGACCCACTTGAGTTCTTTGTCTGCAAGCAGTATTATAAAGTTGGTGATATACAGTGTGGGTGAAAATGAACTAGGCAATATTTAATGGCTAAAGAACTTGTAGTAAAGGTGCATCATGCCATTATGTTCTTACTGTGTGCGCATGCAATTTTCAGGATGTTGGCTGGGACGTTGGCTGGCCCCCAAGAAGTCCTGATCTCACTCCATGTGATTTTTCCCTGTGGAACTATGCAAATGTGGAGGTGTACAGGACAAAGGCAGATTCAGGAGGTTCTTAGCAATATCCCAGAGACTTCCCTCAGAAGACTGTGAATTTCATCCCTGGTCGTTTGAGGAAACTGGTTGACGCCATCRGTGCCTACATTAAAATGTAAAGATTTGCTTTCATTTTCATAGGTAATAAAGTACAATTTAAGTAAAATTTGTTTCAATAAATTTGTRTTTTGAAACAAACTAGTACATCTTCAGTAAGTACTGGCGTAGAAATCCCTTGCACTCCATGRGTGTAAATTGGATCATTTTYCAAGAGAATGACCGATGAATGTTCTGCATGTTCTGCAGCTGGTTGCAACTGGTTGAGCTGAGCAGTGAGCTGGTTTCTTTCAGGTAACATACTGAGTGTTTTCAGAATCAGGAATCTAGAACAAAATGCAAGGTCAAGGCTAGAAGATCAGTAACTGGAACAAGTGCTAAGTTAAAACAGACATAAGAAACAGACATAAGTAAGAAGATCTTAAATCCAGACTGTAAGTGCATGCAAGTGGGTTAATAATCATGCAAGCTACTATGAGAGATTGAGTTGGCCACATCCATGTCTTTATACTGTTCTGAAATCTGGGATATAGAATTCAAGTGCATGTAGATCTTCAGTCATGGTGGGTTTTGATTATATTCTTTGAAACAGAACAAAATAAATGTTTTTGTTTGTTTGTTTGTTTGTTTTTTACAAATTATTAGATGTAAAAAAACAAAAACAAACAAACAAACAATATATATATATATATGCATAAGCAGGTGGCATTGCTCTGATTTTCTGCTGAATATAAAGCATCAAACCTACTCCTCTATTTTCAGAATTGTGCTGCTTACTTTTTCATTTTTAACATTTGTGTCATTTGTCCAAGGATTTGTTGCTTAAGGTCAGTACTTATCTCCTTTTGAAAGCAAGGCGTACCATTTAAATTGTGTGGTTGTGTTAAAGGAAGGGGCTTGATATTTCTGCTGTTTGATTGTGTCTTTGAGAGGTCACAACATCCTGGATCACATCCAAATGATGACAAAAAAAAACGTGCAGATAAACAACCTCTCTTAGCCAATCAAACCTCCTGCTGGCTATTCAGTAGGTGGAGCTCAATAACCTTCTATGTGCTCTGCCATATAAGTCAGCATGAAATATGATAGCAAAGTGTCAAAGAGTCAGCATGCAGTCACAAACTTTCAGTCCCTGCCAAGTCAATTTGTCTAGACCTGAGCACTCCATCAAGCATCGCTTCTCTTCTGACCACAAAAGAAACCTGTTTCTAAGAAATGAAAGGTGTTTAACTACGGTTAACTCTTTTCTACCACATGAAAATAATAATAATGTATTATGCCCTGTCTAATTAAAGGAATAAATAAAGAAATGCATTTAAAAAGAAGAGACAAAAATATCATCACTGTGGGTATTAATAATGTAATATATTTCTGCTCATGAGGTGAATGTCTGGGAGATTGCATGTGCCTTAAGAGAAAAAAAAAACAACAGATTACTGTTTGTACTTGCTATTTCTCCAGTCTCGGTTTCACCTCCTTTGAGATGCTGAGAGCTGGGCTCAAGAAAGAAAAAAAAATCCAGATCAGACCAGCTCTGGTACTCTCTGAAGATTCATCCCACATCCTACAGGGGTCATCCTACAGGAGTGCTGCAGTATATACTGTCTCTGTCTGGATTTCAGAGTGTAGTCAACAGACTTTGAAACATGAGGGGGGAAAAACTTCTCTTTTTACTTGTGTTTTGAACTTGAAAAAACACATTTGTACACATCACTTTCTGCCTTCTCATTTGTTTGCCTGAAAGCAAGAAGCATCGAATATGAAGAGTTTTGGGCAGTGAGGAATAGTTGACATTATGATTTTAATACCTGGGACATGATCTCTAATCTGGTAAAGATGGAAGCAAATTTTCTGAACTTGAAAGGTTTTAGGTTCCACTTACATGCCGCTGGCTGGATCCTGTAAAAAGCCTTCTCCGTCTAGCTGAGCCAGCTCGTACACATGACGATTAGCTCACTCCAGACCCACACACAAATAGCATCAATGACCCTTGTGCAGACAAACTGAAATCTAAACAGCATATTTGTTGAGCCGCATTTGAAATCCCATACTGAGTGAATGGTTAAACTTAGCAAGTTTGATTTATGTTATTTCTAAAACCACCATTTGACAGCATTTGTGTGCGTGCAGTGTTGAACCTTGTTYGTCTGAAATTCAGCACTGTATTGGTGTATGTTACTCCATAGCTATATAACCTATATTACGTTTTTGATATTTTGCATTTAAATCGTTAAGAAACCATCTTGCAAAAACATTTTTTTAAAAATCAGCTATAGMGTAAGTGTGTTGTCTATGAGAGTTTGCACTTTTTTCAAGACAAGACCAGTTCATTCATGGGTATATTGGAAATTAGCTGATATAGATAATAATAATGTTATTAATACATTATAAAGTAATAATTAAATAATTCGTAATGAAATTACTCATTTCATTCCACTAGAGCATTATCAGCATAACATGATGCAGTATTCTTTTTATTAATAACTGGTTTACGTCACACATCTGACACCATATATTGAATGCTATGCCCTAGTTCCAAGACATAACCGAACTGCCTCTGACCAGCCTGAAGCGGCATGATTAATGGCACTTTCAAACGATCTTAAAAGAYCGTATGGCACTCCTGCAGGCCCTGAGGAAGCATGTGCCTGCTTTCAAACTTTTATTTCCTTCACCTACAGCAAAAATAGGCTTAGGCCCATCATGTCACACTGCACGTATTGGGGGAATTTTTGAAAGTGCTTCACAGGGAGCAGAGTCAAAGGTTGTGTCACATGTGACAAGCATACTAGGAGGGTCCATGGTACTGCAGCCACTTGCCACTGCGGTGAAGTCACTTGATACAAGGAATGACGTCCCCAAAATAACTTGACAAAGGGTATAAAGGGCTCTAGCTCAGGCTGTGCAGTCAGTGGAGGACCCAAAACGAAAACGCGAAACGAAGTATACTACGGAGGAACGAGAAAGTTGAGTGACAGATTCACTCAGATTCACTCTGGTTTGCAAAGTAAAGTAATTAAGTCAAGTATTTTATATTGGACATATACCGAACAGTTTATCGGAAGCGGATACGGTATTTAAGAAGGACTGTGAATTCTGCTGCTGTCCTAGAAGTCCACTGAAGAGTGTGACACAGAAAGGAGACTTTGAGGATCTTCTCTGTAGTGTGGATTAGCTGGTTTTCCCCAGACCTCCTCGTCAGCTCGGAGCAGCGGGGGGAGGCGAAAGCCKAGCTCTTGCAGTAATGAAGTACAGCTACCAGAACCTTGTGTCTCAGTACACACGTCCGAGCACATATACACCAACACACTACACCCCTACACATTACACGCCAAAGCAGTACTCTACAAGCTCCTACTCCACAAGTTACTACAGCCCGGCAAAGTACACACCGACCTACTACACTCCTCCTGCTTACACTTCAGCTTACAAAAGCACTTCTTCCTCCTACAAGCCGGTCTACAACAAGCCCTCACAATATGTCAGCAACCACAGTACACCTGTACATCAGACATCGGTTGCAACGCGCAAGCCTGCTCGGACTGTCCGCTTCACCAATGATGTCATCTTCCAGGACCATGTCCGGCACGGAGATCTGGAAATGGTTGGCCGCTTCATGAGAGCTCGGAAAGTGCGAGTGGATACGATCTTCCATTCTGGTAAGCAAGCTTTGCAATTGTTTTTTTTTGTTTGTTTTTTGTTTTTTTTTTTGCCAGTATTGATGAGTTCTCAATCAATGGACAAAATCGAAGTTGACAAGAGCGAACCCGTCTATTCTAGTTAACTAGAAAAACAGAAAATCAGAGTTGACAAGAGTGAACTTGTCTATTCTAGTCAACTTTTTTTTTACTGCCTTGAACACGAACAAGCAATGTCTGCGACAAAAATYTGTGAGGCGAGTCATTTATCTTCCCATGTCTCCTTCTTCCTGCCAGGCATGGCAGCTCTCCATGAGGCTGTTCTCTCCGGGAACTTGGAGTGTGTGAAGCTTCTTATAAAATATGGAGCCGATGTTCATCAAAGAGATGAAGACGGCTGGACACCTTTGCACATGGCCTGCAGTGACGGCTACCCTGAGATTGCGAAGTATGTTCGAGCTTAGAAATAATCCTGTTAAAGTAGCATAGGTGGCATAGTAATAGAAAAAGATGTGTGAAATAGATGAATGAATGAACGTATTATATTACACAAATATTATTATATTACACAAACATGATTTGTTGAGATATATGTGAATGTTTGTTATAAAAAAAATACACCTCATTGAATGAATCTACGCTCCTCCACAGGTATCTGCTTTCTCTAGGGGCTAGTACAGAAGCTGAGAATGCAAACGGGGAGAAGCCAGCAGATCTTATTGACCCGGACAGCAAAGAGCTGGTCAAACTGTTTGAAGTGGGCTGTGGMTAACGGCCAACAAAAGGAAACCCTCCCGACACACACAAAAACCCAAAAAAAACTACAAGGAAGGATGGAGCTACTATAATGGAACAAGGAAATTAAGATATTTTCTTTTGTGATAGAAAAATCACTTTTTTTTTGTGCAATGCCATATAGGAATATACTGTAAGTGTTTGCTGCTTTCCTTCATATGTGCTGTATACTTTTTCCGTACTGCCATATTTCCGTACCTCAAAACGTTCATCCTACAAATCTCTCTTCCTAACCATGCAGTTACTGCACACGGTTATTGCCTCTGAATGTCTGAATACAGCATGACCTTCTCCAGGGCTCGGATTACACTGCACCCTAACTCGGGACACAGCCATATCCTTTCATCAATGTATTAAAGAACTTCATCCAGTGCATGCCTTCGATTTCGAGCRCGACAGCTCTCATATAAAATCACACAAGGGCCTGATATAATGTTCACAGGTTCGTGCATTATACATAAAATGTAGCTAAGCACACAATTCTGGCAGTGGTTTAAGGTGCTTGTAATACAAGGTACTATATGTTACTGGCAGTATTTGACCTGTACCTGTTTAGAACAGAAATGGATCTCTTGTCTGCAGGGCAGCTTGAGTCAACACTATAAATATGCGCGTTCTAAGAATGGAAAGTGTATATGAGCAAAATACTGTATTTTCTGTACTTCGAAATGTGAGTGCACTATTTCTACAAACATGTGGAATTTGTCATGTAAAGTCTTATGTTTTTCTCTTTTTTACTGTTTTCATAAATAAAGGTGCTCTTTATTGATCTTTATTTCTTTTGTTTATGGAATATAGTAAGAGTATTCAGAACTTTATTGTATATATAACAAGATTCTTACAGGGTGGTGAAAAAAAAATCATTGATGGTGGTTTAAGCAAAAAACAGAAGGTCATGTGACCAATCACTTCCCAGCAGGAATTACTGCATTGTTAAACATTGTGACAACATTAATTTAACATCTTTATTGCAACATACACTACATGTTGTTTATACCGCTTTATCCTGTATACAGGCTCGTGGGGGCCTGGAGCCTATCCCAAGGCACGAGGCAGGGCTCAACCTGGACAGGGTGGCAATCCATCAGAGGACACACACATACACACACACAAACACACACATATTCATTCACACCATAACTTCTTTGTGATTAGGTCAAAATGTTTGTCCGATAGCTTCTTCAGTATTTGAAATTAATGAAGAATCTATTTGGATGAACAGCGAAATGTTTCAAAATAACACAAAAGAAGTCTAATTTCGAGATGAACTAATAATTTTTTCTATGTTGATTTTTTATGATATAAGGGTGTTTGTGATGAAACAAAGCCTATATTTTACTAACTCTGCCAAATGCATCTGTGAAAATCCCATTAAAATGAACTCAGTAGTTTTTACATGATGCGTGCCCAAAAACAGACAAGCAGACAGACAGAAATTCCAAAAAACCATCTTGATCTTAAACCATCTCACATATCCCACTCACCAACAAGCCTATTAGAGCTTGCTGGCTTGTGCAGACCAGCGTGTTCAGCTTGGTTTGTCTTAATTAAATGAAATACTTGATGATGTGAAAGAATGTCTTAACTTGTCTTAAGACAAACATGACTTATTTATTATTTATACAATGAATAGCATTATTACATAGACTTATAATTCTTTAAATAAACTATAATTTGGAAAAAAAGATATTCACCACATAATCAGTATAGAAATTGCATCATATGTCAATTAATTAGGGCCCAAGCACTATGACATCACCCCTATGTCGTCATAGTGTGTGAAGGGCCCTCTTGTTTTCCTAAGGATTTTTTTTCCAATCTTTTGGACTTTTGGGGGGTCTTAACATGCTCAAAATCTCATGAAACTTGGCAGACAGGTTGGAATCTGCTGCCATCAGGATGCCTGAGAGTCTCGTGGCCCGGCACGAGATTGTGCCGCCTAGCTCATACACACTTTCACACAAAACTCGGTACACATTTAGAGCTCATCGAGCCGGACAACTTTCGCACTGCATGTCCTGGGCTAAACTCAACAGGAGGCCGGTTATTTTGGGTCGTTTGCAAAAAAGCACCCGATGGATTTTGATATACTCCTCCTAGGGAAATTATACAATCACTACCAAACTGGGCCAAAGAGATCTAAAGA
Source organism: Clarias batrachus (assembly GCA_003987875.1). Lineage (NCBI taxonomy): Eukaryota > Metazoa > Chordata > Actinopteri > Siluriformes > Clariidae > Clarias > Clarias batrachus. The sequence continues at coordinate 94,289 of QMIH01001888.1, forward strand.
CATTGAGGATGCAAAATTGCGGAGGGTTTTTTGATATCTCAAACGGGTCAGCCATGATAATGTCTTAAATGTACGCCGAAAAATTATTAAGAACTTTCTGTGTGGCATTATATTCAGTGACACCTTCTGTGATATCACGTTCAGTGACATTACGTTCAGGAACATCATAGTGTAGTATCTGCAGCCTATTGTACACACATAGACTCACAAACATATCTCACACACACACACACACACACACACACATCACTAATGTTAGTACACACAGACTCACACACCATACACACAAGCACAAAAACAAGCACATTTACTCATCACACACAGACTGACACATCCACACGTCACACACCTCTCTCCCTCACTCTCACACACACTAACCCTCACGAACTAACGTGCACACACGCGCGCACACACACACACACACACACACACACACACACATACACACACACACACATGCACACATACATATACCCATATTACAAATGTTTACGCTCACGCACACACACCTCTCTCACACACACACACACACACACACACACACACACACACATACACACACAAACACCTCTCTCACGACGCACACACCCACACCACACACACACACACACATTAGCCCTGTATAGATGTGTGATGTGTGCAGGTTTTGCGGTGCAACCGAGTGCCAATGGCTTTTTCGAGGTCTTAACACACTCGAATAACACAGGGTGCTTGGGCCCGTCATCGTTGCTTGCAACTATTAATTTTTGATATTCTTGTATATTCTGTGATGCTCTCCTAGTGTACAAATATTTTTTGCCAAATAACAAACTTATTTTTGAATACCATATCTGTTATCTAAATGCAACTACTTGATTAATTTATAAATTTATTATTATTATTATTATTATTATTATTATTATTATTATTATTATTATGTGAACTACTGGATATCATCTCCTTGAAAAGAAATGTCATCTATAATTATATTATATACTCATACCAATCAGACATAAACAATAGACCCGCTAACAGGTGAAATAAATAACACTGATTATCACTTCACAATGGTACCTCTCAAAGGGTGGCAGCAAGTAAACAGTCAGAGCTACTATAGCACAAGTTAATACTGGCTTTGACCGAAAGCCGTGAAAAAATAACATGCATTACAGCTTGCTGCTACAGTGCCCGGGTGCATGTGTGTCACTTGCCATGAGAAGAGATGGCACCAGGATGCACTACGAGACATAGGCAATTCAGCAAAGGCAGTTTGATGCACTGGGAAATGTTCTGTTTGGAATCCTTAGGACCTGGTATTCATGCAGATATTGCTTTGGGCTTTTTCTACTTAACGAAACCAAGCACACTTTGTCTTGGCAACACTTTTTCTAATGTCAGTGAACTTTTCAGCAGGATACTGTGCCCTGCCACACTGCAATTTTTTTTTCAGGAATTTTTTTAAGAAACATGATAAAGAGTTCACAGTGTTGACCTTGCTCCCAAATTCCCCAGATCTCAGGCCTGCGCATCTGCAGGATGTGCTGGACAAACAAGCCTGATCCATGGAGGCCTCTCCTTGCAAATTAAAGTACATGATTTAAAGGATCTGCGTCTCCTACACAATATTACACAACTTGATTTAATGTTATGGCTGTTTGGTATATAATAGGTTTGCTTCAAACATCAATCAATATAATGTAATATGTAACATTTCCTTTGGATTGATACTTTGTACAACCTACAGCAGAATTTTAAATTATACATTCATCCTGTCACATGTTTGCTGCTCGTATTGAAGCATGGACTTCTGTCTTTCTTTTTCATTTTTTTTTTATGCCAAATACACTACATCACACTGGGATTTGATACTCTATGCAACATACCCAGTGTAAATGTTTTGCAACAACCTACTATGCAGTAATTATAAAATATATATA
>QMIH01001889.1:27376-65874 GCA_003987875.1 Clarias batrachus
CTCCGGGTTCACGGATCCTTGAGTCAGCATCCCAGAGCTAGGTCTGAGACCTCCTCGGCTTGTGCGCACACGCTACACAACCTGGGGGTCCAGACACTTGCAGTGCGGCGGCGTTGGTATTCTCGTTCCCATAGCGTTTTCACGCAGCATTGAGTGTAGCTTTTGAAAGGGAACGTCTCGGGTTACTTGACTGTAACCCTGTTCCCTGATAAAGCGGGAACGAGATGCTGCATTCCGATGCCGCACTGCTGGCGTGCCTGGACGTCCTTCAGACAAAATTGACCTGAGGATGTTTCTGGTTCACTCCTATTTATAACCTGCAGGTGCAACTTATTCTGTGACGTCATGCCTGGCACAGGTTATAAGCCGAAGGTATTCAGCGGGTTTGATATGCACAGGCTTCACAACCGGGCAACAAAGAGATGTTCCCATAGCATTTTCACGCAGCATCTCGTTCCCGCTTTATCAGGGAACAGGGTTACAGTCAGCTAACCCGAGGCAATTCCACTAAATACCAGCAAATTCACACCATCTGTAAAAAAAAAAACTGAACGGTCCCCTGACTCATACATCATTGAACCTTTGTGTGTAGATCTTAAAAGAGCCGTGCATGCAAGACAACCAAAGAATATTACAGAATTTGAAGCCTTTTGCAAGGAAGAATGGTAGAAAATCCCAAGTACAAGAACTGAAAGACTTTTAGCGGCTATAAAAAGCATTTGCAAGACGTGATATCTGCCAGAGGAGGCGTTACTGAGTACTGATTATGTAGGGTGCACACACTTTTGCACAGTGCCACAACAATGTTTTTTTATTTTTTTATCTTTGTTCAATTTATGACATAAAAAGTAACTATGCATCAATTTTTGCTGAAAATATTCTGCATTTTTTCGATTTCCAAGAAAGACTGTGTTAACATCTTTTCAATAAAAAAAATCACCAAAATCTGTTATTTATCAAGGAGTGTCCAAACTTTTGCACTAAGCTAAATACTAAACTCACTACTAATATTAAACTCAGTGGTAACTTGATTGCAACTTTAAACACCCAAAGTACAATGGGACAACATTATGTCTGAAAACTAGAATGACTTTAATAACATGAGGTTAGAAGGTTGAAAGTATGACCACCAAAATATGTGGTCAATGTGTATAAATACCAGTGATCATCGGAGTCTCCATTGTCCGGCACGTCCATGCTACCATGGCTAAAGGTAAGGTACACACTCGCTGTTTACCCGGTGCTCGTGTTCTCAATGTCGCTTCACAGGTGTCCGCGACCCTGAAAAAGAACATTGGAGCTGTGGTCCTCCATGCTGGCATGGACGACACCAGGCTGAGGCAGATGGAGATGCTAAAGAAGGACTTCGAGAAGGTTCAGAGTGCATCACCCTCGACGAGGACCATCGTATCTGGACGCTTCCCACATTTCAGTGAGGAATTGAGAGGTTCAGTAGACTATTTGCCTTTAATGAATGGTTACAATCTTGGTGTCAACAACAGAGATTACCCTTTGTTGATAACTGGAATGTTTTCTGGGAGCGTCCTAGGCTCTACTACACTGATGGCCTGCACCCTAGTAGAGTTGGAGCAGCAGTCCTCTCTGACAACATCTCCAGGACACTATGAACCATCTGACTGGAGGTAAGTCGTGTCTTAGATTCCAATCATAATTGCCACATTACACCTGACTGTACTGATAGTCGCGCACACATAGCTTGCCCCATAGAAATTGTGTCTGTTTCCCGAATACGTTGAAACAAGAATAAATTAATTTCAATTGCTCAAAACAATCTAATAACTATAAAAGCAGAAAAAGGCCAAATAAGTAATCAAAAATTACCTCTAAAGTTTGGCCTACTCAACATGAGATTCCTTGTGCCTAAAGCACTTATTGTTAATGAAATGATCTCAGATTATTGTCTTGACGCACTGTGCCTTACTGAAACCTGGCTTAGACCAAATTAATATAGTAGTCTGAATGAGTCTACTTTATAGTCTTCTAGATGCACAAGCCCCATCAAACTGGTTGTGGTGGTGTCGCAGCTATCTACAAGAATTTACTCTCTGTTAGGTTTACTCACTCAACCTCTGATAGCATCCTGATCCAGTCCAGCCTAAAGCTTTCAGTGCTTTAGGACAGGAAGAACTGTATAAACTTATCACCAGGGCTAAATCTACAAATTGCTTGTTACATAAAATCCCAACCAGATTTCTAAAAGAAGTGATACATACGGCTGTAGAGACGCTTCTAAACATTATTAATTCCTCATTATATCTATGTCACATCCCTAAACCTTTCAAGTTGGCAGTTATTAAGTCTCTTCTTAAAAAATCTAATTTAGAACCGAATGAAATAACAAATTACAGACCGATTTCAAGCCTTCCGTTTATATAAAACATATTAGAAATCAGCTCAAATATGTGCCTTCTTGCAGGAAAACAATATTCTTGAATAATTTCAGTCAGGTTTCAGGCCCCATCATAGTACAGAAACTGCACTACTTAAAATTTCATATTACTTGTTTTTAGCTTCAGCCCAAGGCTGCATCTCAATACTCATCTTACTTGATCTTTGTGCTGCATTCGACACTACAGATCATAATATTTTCATAGATCGCTTATAAAATCAGGTTAATAAAGGTATTCAGGGACAGGCGTTAAAATGGTTTAGATCCTACCTGTCTGATCAATATCATTTTGTAGATTTAAATGGAGAACTGTCAGTTTTAAGACCTCTGCTGTTCTCCATACAGTACATGCTTCCCTTGGGCAACATCATTAGAAGACATGGGATTAGTTTCCATTGTTATATTGATGATACCCAGTTATACATCTCCACAAAACCAGACAAAATACCCAAATTGTCTAGACTAACTGAGTGTATTCAAGATATAAAAGATTGGATGACCGATAATTTTCTTTTACTAAATTCAGATAAGACAGAGATATTACTTATTGGCCCAAAAACCAGTACACACCAGCTCTCACAATTCAGCCTGCGTTTAGAAGGATGTACTGTTACCACCAGCTCGACAGTGAAAGACCTGGGTGTGATATTAGACAGTAACTTATCCTTTGAAAATCATATCTCCAACATCACAAAAACAGCCTTTTTCCACCTTAGAAATATTGCCAAGCTTAGGAACATTTTATCTGTATCTGATGCAGAAAAGCTGGTTCATGCATTCTTGACCTCCAGACTGGACGACTGTAATGCATTACTGGGTGGCTGTCCTGCATCCTCAATTAACAAGCTACAGTTAGTCCAAAATGCAGCCACCAGGGTTCTCACTAGATCCAGAAAATATGATCATATAACCCCAATATTATCATCCCTGCACTGGATACCTGTTCAGTTTAGAATTAATTACAAAATAGCATTACTTGCGTACAAGGCTCTAAACGGTCTCGCTCCCACATACCTAACCAGTCTTCTGATACGTTACAATCCACCACGCTCCTTAAGATCAGAAAACTCTGGACTTCTGGTAGTTCCCAGAATATCAAAATCTACAAAAGGAGGTAGGGCTTTTTCATATTTAGCTCCAAGACTTTGGAATAGCCTTCCTGACAGTGTTCGGGGCTCAGACACAGTTTCCCAAGTTAAAAGTAGACTCAAGACGCATCTCTTTAATCTGGCATAAACATAATAAATTTCTTTACCTCATAATCCATTACATCTATCCTGAATGGCAACCACGCTAATTCTTTTCACCTGCTCTTTATTCTTCCAACCATCCCGAGGCATCTGGAGATTGTTCCAGCTTCAGTAGACCGAGGCCGACCCTGCGAGGTTCCTGAGGCATCCAGAGAAGGACCTGCTCCAACTGGATTCTGCTTCATGATGCTTCCAGAGGCTTCCAGACCCCCATCTGCCCTCTGCACCTGCTGACTCATCCCTGTGCTGAACTGGACTACATGTTAATTTAAAGAACTTCTGTTATACTGAATTTCCAGCTGCATAACACACATGATGCTTTTATATAATTCCTGTTATCAGTTATCACCCAAATGAGGATGGGTTCCCTGTTGTGGAAGCAGTGAGCAGAGTTGCGCCACACAAGCTAAAAACATGAGCAGAGTGATATAACATGCCTCAGGGACTTTAAAGTAACAAAACTAAAGCAAGTGTTTGATCATCGTGTAAAGGACAGCCATGAGAACACTGTACGAGTTCCTGTGACACTCGTGCTCTCACGCAGAACCAGGTCAGCAGAAAAAGCGTGCTCATGGAGAGACAGGAGCCGCTGCCCACCTATACACTATAGTGTCTCAGATGACTTTTATAATCATCTACACTAGTGTGCTGTATTATGGTGTGTATTGTGGTGGTTTTTCATGAGTGAGGTCTTTTTCTTTGAGTTGTCACACAGCTTTGTCTCCAAGCAACATAAATTAAAAATATCTCTCCAAATTTGTCAGCATTTGGTTATGTCTTCAGGAATAAATTTATTTTTCATGCCAGAAATTTAACTTAAGCATAAACAACATCACTTTTTTTTCTTTTCAAAGATTTACTTTAAGTACAGTACTCAGTGTAAGTGCTACAAAAAAACAACACAGAACCACATTAAACTGTACATAACTAAAACCAAAAGAATCTGAAACTACAAAACGTGCACAAGTGCAAAGACAGAACACAAGACAATGTGCACAGTTACAAACAGTGCAGCACTGGTACTCACTCACTCACCATCCATAGCACTTAATCCTGTATTCAGTGTCATGGAGCCTATCCTGGGAGACTTACATAACAAGCTGGGGTACTCCCTGGACAGGGTTCCAATTCATCGCAGGGCACACACATACTACGGCCAATTTGGGAACACCAATGTCTTTGGGCTATGGGAGGAAACCGGAATACCTGGAGGAAACCCACCAAGCATGGGCAGAACATGCAAACTCCATGCACACAGAGATGGGAATCGAACCTGGACCGTGGAGGTGCAAGGCGACAGTGCTAACCACTACACCACCGTGCCACCTGCAGCACCAGTACAAAAAAGTGCAAAACAAAAGATACTGTGATATATTAGGGGAAAAAAATAAGTGTTTAAACATGACAGCAATAACGCATATCAATAAAGTACAGGATTTTAGAGGCCAATTTTTTTTTCACATATTACTTCCATAATGTGTTCAAGATGTTCTCCTGAGAAGAAGATGGAGAATTTCTGCTCCATTTAATTTGGTCAAAAACTTACTTCTGCATGTTTCTAAGGTTATTCTGTGACCAGCAGATTCGGTGCATGTCACTTGACTGGACGCTTTAGTTTTTCATAACTTACTATTTTAGCATCACAGCTCCAGGTCCAAACCAAAGAAGAAAACTTGAGACATCAGCTGATTGCGAACATTTTTTTTTATTGAAGGAACATTTTGTGTTCTTTAATGAAGCCTCTCCAGGTCGCTGAGTTCGTCTAAAGCTCATCCGTATTTCATTTAAAAACCGTGCTAATGCTACAGATTGAGATTTAAGAGGATTATTTTGTAGTTCCAGTTTGACTTTTGGACTTTTATTAGATTTTAACCTGAATAAACTTTAGGCAAAGTGCCATAAGAACGAAACGTTTTATTTGTGTTGCAGTGCATGCTGGGATTTGATAACAAGCCCAGAATGAGCACAGTGTTAATGATAAACGAGTGAAAACAGCTGATAAACAACTGACATCTTTAATGCTAAAGCTGCTAATGTGTGTGTGTGTGTTAGCATTAGCACTCTTCAGCAAGGCTAATTGGCAACAAACAGTAAAATAAATACAGCAGCGTCATGAGAGATTAGCGCTAAAAGGTCAAAAACCACACAGCAGTTTGCTTTCAGAGTTGAACACTCACACACACACACATACATACACACATGCCTACGCTAAGCCATTTCACCTCTAATCTCCTAATAAGATTATAAAAAGTGCAAATATGTTTCCGCATTACTGCGCATAATGGCGCTGGATAAAAGCCTGAGTTTACAGCCAGGGGCTTTAACACAGAATGTGCCGCTAAACATTAAATATCACGCTGATGAAGGACTTCCTGTTTGAAGCACTTCCTGGTTGGATGATGTCCTGACTGTCAGACAACTTTTTTTTTTACAGAAGTTACACAAAACTTCTCTGAAACACTGAAAACCCGTCCTACATTTCCTTTTATCTGCTCTTAATAATGCATTAAGTCACCCATGACTCTTCACCCAGTCTTCCTCATACACTACCCTGCTGCACTACTTCTCACTGAGTTACCCTTCTGCACTACATGTTTTTCAACATGTTCCTCTCTAGTGTTTAAAAAAAAAAATGTGATTTGAGACACAGCCGTAATCTACCTGGCTTTAAAATTGTTGTGTTGCTGATAGTGGTTTGAGTTGGTAATTTTACCCAGGATGCCTTTCCACATGTTCATATATATGAAATCTGACTTGTTTTCTGCTTAATATTTAAAGAAAAGCAAACAAATAAGTTTCGTCATCTCATCTACTCCCTATTTTTCTTGATTGTAAAATGTGGTAATCTGTAGGGCTGCACTTCTGCATGTGTGTGTGTGTGTGTGTGTGTGGTGTGTGTGTGCGTACGTGCGTGCATGTGTGTGGGAGACCTCATTTTTGTCTCTCGGTCATTTCTTGTTCGTGGAAAAAAAAAACGAAATGGATAAATGAGTTTGCAGAACATTATGCTGCAGTTTTTATTAGTTTTTTTTTTCATCATTTAACATATCATGTGTGTGTGTGTGTGTGTGTGTGTGTGTGTGTGTGTGTGTGTGTGTTATTTTCACACACCAATAAAATAAATGCTTCGGTTCTTGTCCAGCAGTTTCAGTTACTTGTGAGTGTTTTTGTTGGTTTGACATAAACAGTTTAGATTTAGGTTGATCTTTTTAGCTGATGCAGAGCCGTGATGTAGAAGAGATTTGTCTCCTCCTCATCCTCACCTCATCCTCCTCAACATTCATACAGGATTTTTTGCCCAGTGTAAGGGAATATGTAAGATGTGACATCGACATGGACTTTATCCAGGTTAAATCCAGAGGACACCGTTGCCCAGGAATTATGCACGTGTTTATCCACGAGTGTCTTACAGTAGGTTCTTGTTTGTTTGTTTTTGAAATGCAAAAACAAACAAACCTGCAGTTTTTACCTGTAGTTCAACAGCATGTGTGAAAATTAGATTAGATTAGATTAGATTAGATTCAACTTTATTGTCATTGCACATAGTTACAAGGCAACGAAATGCAGTTAGCGTCTAACCAGAAGTGCAAGTTAGCAGTGCAATATAAACATATATACAGATCTATAAAACTTGTATGATAAAAGTAAGGTCTATGTATAAATTGTATTACAGAAAGAATATATATATACACATGAATATACAGTATAAAGTATACAGTATAAAGTGAGCATTGATGGATAAATTAATGTACAGAACAGTTGTAAAACTACAGATATGTCTGATTATAAATATGTGGAATAAAGATATACAGAAAATATATATAGGTGAATTTACATTATGTGCAATCGTATGAATATACATATGAATAAATTTGAGTAATTTCGCCACTGGATGGAAATGCAAAGTATACCTATACACACACATCTACATATATGAATATACACATATTAGTATACAGTCCATGTGCAGACTGTACAAATGAATGAGCGGGAAGTATTTACAGTGGTATTAAACAAATACAACAAATACAACAAAACTAAAGCTATAGAGAATTATTGCTGCATTATTGATTCATTTCTTTAAAATAATTGATTACAATGCACACAGCAGTAAAACACCATCCTTATATTATATTGGAACCTTCTGTAAAATTTATAAATAAAATTTATTTTTATTTTTTAGTTAATTAATTAAAAAGATACTTCAAAGATATTATGTATCTGGCAATTCCACATGTTCTTAGTGTTTTTGGACCGTTAGTGTAGTAAAGCTGTCCTCAGTACAGCTATGGATTGTATATGTGGCAAACAGAATGTGGTAGTTACACATTTACTCATTTTGATGCATGTTAATTTTGCTTTAGTCAGAGATTGCAGTGCCCTGTTTTCATTGTGTGTAATTTTTGATTATTTACAAATGTGTACAGTGACTGGTCATTGTTTTAAATGTCTTTGTGGGGGGGATAATACAAATAGGTAATGCGCATTATCCCCTGGGCGGGTTGATCATGCATTGATCCATTGATAATGTCTTTTACGGGGGAGCCCGCGCTACTCTCCCTCATTAAATCTAAAGTGACAGTGAGAGCAGCGTGCTGGTCCTTTTTCCACCTTTCTCCCCTCACTATCTGTCCTTTAAGTTACAACATATAACTGTCTAACCTTAGTACTAACACACAGATTATATATAAAAAGAAACAGGGCAAAAAATGTAATGTGTGTGTTTGAGAACCCACATACGTGTCCTTGTTTGTAAAGTAAAGTAAAGCCTTTATTTCACATATACATTACAGCACAGTGAAATTCCTTCTTCACATATCCCAGTGTAACTGGGGCCCAACAATGGCAACCTGGCTGAGCTGGGAACCGAACCGCTGATCTTCTGATCAGTAACTCAGTGCCTCAGCCCTCTGAGCCACCACTGCCCTGTCTGTATCGTCTTTATACAACAAAGGCCTGATGATGTGATCTCAGATCTTCTGTGGCAAATGATTTGCAGAACCAACACCTGAAACACTGAACTACTGAATTCTGTCAGTGTTTTTCACGGACACACACAATCTCTGTCACACTGGGAGACTGATAGTGTGTGTGTGTGTGTGTGTGTGTGTGTGTGTGTGTATCCTGCTGATTCCCCACAAGCCTGTGCTGCGCAGCAGATGGACAGTGGAGAGTGTATACTCCTTCATGTAAAGCTCCCAAAAGAGAAATGTGTTACAGTGCCGGTTTACTAAAAACCATCTGCTTTACACACACACACACTTCATCACACCAGGACCACCATAGTAACAGCTTAACGAAATGAATAAAAACAATTTGAATAAACTTCATTTACTCAGGGGAACTGCTGGTCATCATCGTGTGTGTGTGTGTGTGTGTGTGTGTGTGTTGTGTGTGTGTGTGTGTGTGTGTGTGTGTGTGTGTGTGTGTTGTGTGTGTGTGTTCACTCATGCATAACGAGATGTTTTTTGCTCCAATTTTATGGGTATTGTAATTCTTGAAGTAGTGCACTAAATAGGGCATGAATGGTAACTGATCTAGGAACAGAATCAAGGGCACTTCTAAATGAACTAATTAGCAAGTTAAAGTTATAAAACATGTAAACACATTCAAACTCACGCACTTCAATAAAGTGCATGAGGTTAACATTTCAAAAAAGTCTCTCTCTCATTGACTTACAGTGATTTTATTTATTTATTTTTTTTAGAACAGTGCAAGTGGATGTTGTCAATTATGTAGCATTAGCATGCAGGAAGCGGTACTAACGAACATCACAGCATCATCAAGAACATTTTTATTCTGGCTCAGAGGAAGCGGGAAGTGATTTGCATATAAAGAGGAGTTGTGTTATTTCAGAGGAACAGTATGTACAGTGGCTGTGAGGGAGATGAGTGGAACGCTGCAGTGGGTTGATTAGTGCTGATTAACAGACGGGAATGTGATTAGCACTTTTGAAACAGAAGCCACAGTTCCATCAGTGTTACTTACTTTTATTACGGGAGCAGAGTGGGGGAAAAAACACCATCACAATAGAATAAAAAGGAAAAAGTGGAATTAATTTATAACACACCTAAGCTGCTGCACAACCTGACACCAGGAACTTTTCCCATAAAAACTGATGTAACTTTTGTACTTTTTAGTTAACGCTGTGAGCAGAAGCTGCAGAAGCGATGAAGACTCACCATGGTGACGAGTTTAATATTTTGTAATTATTTGAGTTGACTACAGAACTGAAAATTGACATTACTGATTGATAATGCTGGTAATTTTTTTTTCAGATTTACAGTAAATATTTGTGTGTGTGTCTGTGTGTGTGTGTGTGTGTGTGTGTGTGTGTTTTGCATGGTGTATTTCCAGTGTGTTATGTGAAAGAGAGAATGAGGACCTCAATTAACCTTCTTTTCATGTCCTGAAGTCCCCTTGGCTCCGCCCCCTGTGCTGTAGCTGCTGGATTGAGGACAAAGTGCCTCGTCCTATTAGCGCCGTCCTTTATAATAAATTGGACATGATTCTGCAGGAGCTGAGAATTGTTCACTGTTTAACACCTCAATCTAGTGTGCTTATTACGCACACTCACACTCATTCACATGCACAGCAGAACAGTAAGGTGCATTTACATGCAGTGTAGCATACTCAGTAAAGTCCTGGGTCAAAGATGGAGAAATGGAAAGAACACTGTTTCCTGATGCCATTTTTCACCAGTAATATCAGGACCATGTGTGATTCTACATTTAATTTATTCATTTGTTACTTTTAAATACTTTTTGTTATTCCAGGACAGTTCTAGTGTCTGATTTTTTWAAACTCATTTCTCTTTTGTGCCTGTTTGTGTTTGCATTGAATTTATCTTTCTGCTCAAACACAAGGTTTTTTCCTGATGCAACGTCAAACTGCTGTCATCAGCCTCTTCATAGATTGATTTAATTATTTATGAATCAGTTATTGATTCATTTGATTTTTCATTTGAACTATTTAAATATATTTTAGTGTGTGACTGGATCGGAGTAACTCAGTTAATGAGATTGCACAATCTAGTGTAGTCTTGGAGTCAGTCCCATGTCCAGAGAGAGAGAGAGAGAGAAATAAGGAAGGGTAAAAGCAAAATTTAAAATATGAAGGTTAAAGAGGTTAAAATAGGAACTTTGAATGTTGGCATTGTGGCTGGTAAAGGATGAGAGCAAGCTGGTATGATGCTCGTGAGATAGCTCGCTATACTGTGTTTACAAGAAAGCAAGTAGAAGGAAAGCAAGGCTCAGAACAATGGAGGTACTGCTTTATTATGGGGTAGAAATAGTGTATGTCTGATACTGAGGGAAGAGTATACTAAGAGTGTAGTAGAAGTGAGGTGAGTGTCTGAAAGAGTGATGAGTGTGAAACTGGAAGTGGAAGTGGTAATGATAAATGTCTTCAGTGCGTACACTCAACAGGTAAGCTGGAGTGAGCTAGCCACAGTGGTACTGAGTGTCCTCACAGAAGAAAGATTGGTGATTGGAGCTGACCTTAGTGGGCATGTTGAAGATGGGAATAGAGGTGATGGGTAGGTATGGGGTCCAGCAGAAAAATGTGGAAGGACAGATTATTGTATATTTTGCAAAAAGGATGGACATGGCAGTGGTGAATACATTTTAAGAAGAACGAGGAACACAAGGTGACATAATTCAATTCAATTCAATTCAATTTTATTTGTATAGCACTTTCAATTGTCATCGTCACAAAGCAGCTAAGAGCAAAAAACATAAGAGTGGTGGAAGATGTACTCAATCTAAAGAAAGAGATGATAGACTGTTTTTACAACCCGCAACATGTTGGTCGCTGTATGTTTTATGCGTCTGTGTTGCTGTGCTTTGCGCGCACATGTATGTGTATACCGTGTCCAGGTCGCGCGGCGCTCCAGTCTCCACTCCAGGTTTTCCGACTGCCACTACACCGACTGACCTTCCACGTGTGCGCTTCCCTCCCTGAGTGACGTCATCAACGGACCATTCATAAACCGGAGAAAGACGCGGGAACGGGGAGACGTGTAGGCGAAGTGCTGGTTGTGGTGGAGAGTTTTTTTGTGATTGTGACCTTTTGAGATTGGATTGTGTATTCTGGTTGTTGACTTTTGGCTTCCCTTTGAGTTTGATTATTGCTTTGTCCTTTTGGTTTGATTGCTGGCTCTTTCTAAATAGTTTGTTTGATTTCACTGTACGTTTGTGCACTCATCAGTAGTAGGGGTGTGGCTGCCAATTATTTTGGGGTAAAGGGAATTTGTTCACTGTTTTTTGGTTTAGGGAGATAGGTAAGGGAGCTAACTTCTAAAATATAGATACCTTTTTTGTTTATTATTTTGGCCTGGGTCCACCCTGAAGCTGAGCCTGGTGTTGTGTGTGTGTCTTTATTTGCATGTGCTGTTTATAAAGCTGTTTGAGAAGGTGGATGGAGTATTTTGTGGAGCTAATGAATAGAGAAAATGAGAGAGAGAGGTTGAATGAGGTGGAGGTAGTGAATCAGGTAGTACAGGGAATTTGCAAGGAGGAAGTGAGGACTATGAAGTATAAGGAGGATAAAGCTATGAAGAGGATGATGAAGAGTAAAAAGGCAGTTGGGCSAGTGAAGGCATGGAAGTGTTTAGGTGAGTTGGCAGTGGAGTTGCTTACAAGATTATTTAACAACATCTTAGAAAGTGAAATTATGCCTGATAAGTCAAGTCGGCTTTTATTGTCATTCCAACCATGTACAGTTCAGTACAAAGTGAAATGAAACAACTTTCCTCCAGGGCCAAGGTGCTACATACATGCATTTACAACACAAATTAACAGAACTAGCTAGCTAACTAAGAGACCTAATTAGCTGACTAGCTCAGGCATGATAGATTTACATTTTAAATTAACCAGAAAACTCTCTAGTCCTATACAACAAGAGACAACATAAAGTGGATGTGCAAATGTGCAAACAAGGGCGACAGAGTGACAACACAACAACATGACATGTTTCAATACTTTTGTTGTAAGAGGGTATGAGTTGAGGTATTGATAGGAGAAACAGTAAACATTCCTGAAAAGTAGCAGCAATGATGGAAAAAAAAATACATTTGTGCAAATAACAGTAATAAATATTGTGCAAAAAGAGCAGTTTCAGGTATGTATGAACAATTTTTACAATTTTTTTTAGATCTGGCTCACCTGAGGTGAGATGGTTGTTGACTAGTGTGTTTGCATATGTGTTTATCAGTCCTGGTGTTATTGAGTTCTGAGTGATTTTTGTGTATGTGTGTGTTTTATCAGTCCTGTCCCTGTGTTGAGTAGCCGGATGGCTTGTGGGTAATTTAGTTCCTATGTTTAAGAACAAGGGAAATGTGGAGACCTGCATCAACTACAGAGGAATAGAGCTGATGAGCCACAGCATGAAGTTATGGGAAAGAGTAATAGAGCTAAGTTGAGAAGAAAGGACACGATCTGTGAGCAGGAATATGGCTTAATGCTAAAAAAAAGAGTACTACAGTTGTCATGTTTGTCATGCTCTATAAATTTTAGAATTATAGAGAAGTATAGAGAACTTTAGAAAGAGCTGCATTGTGTGGTTGTAAATCTAAAAAAATGTGTGGCAGGGTGCAGAGTGAGGAACTGTGGTATGACATGAGCAATTCAGGAGTGGCAGAGAAGTATGTCTAGGAGATGCAAGATATATACAAGAACAGCTTTACAGCGGTGGGGTGTGCCGTTGGTACGACTGGTAGCACGAGTGATCTGTGGTAGAGGTGGGCCTGCACCATGGAACGGCTCTCAGTCCTTTCCTGCTGGCAGTGGTGATGGGCAGGTTAAGCATGGACTATGAAGTTTCCAGATGATATTGTGATTATCACTGGAGAGAAGCGCTATAAAGCTCTAAAGAACCAAGATGGAGTACATGTGTGTAGATCAAAGAGAGGGTGGGGGAAAGTTGAAGTTGCAAGGAGTAGAGGTAGGGAATGTAGAGGAGTTTAAATATTTTAGTGTCAACTGTCCAAAGCAATGTGGAGTGTGGTACACAAGTGAAGAACAGAGTGCAGGCAGGGTGGAATGAGTGGAGAAGAGTAGCACGAGTGATCTGTGACAGAAAGGTATCAGCAAGAATGAAAGGGAAAGTTTCCCGGATGGTAGTGACACCAGCAATGTTGTATAGTTTGGAGACGTTGCCGCTCAAAAAAAGAAGGGAAGCAGAGCTAGAGGTGGCAGAGCTGTGATTTGCTTTAGGAGTGAAAAGAATGGACAGGATTAGAAATGAGTATATTAGAGGGACAGTGTAGGTAAAACAGAGYAA
The DNA here is from genome assembly GCA_003987875.1 of Clarias batrachus. Classification (NCBI taxonomy): domain Eukaryota; kingdom Metazoa; phylum Chordata; class Actinopteri; order Siluriformes; family Clariidae; genus Clarias; species Clarias batrachus. The sequence goes on from QMIH01001889.1 coordinate 41,318, forward strand.
CCAGAACCTGTCGAGAGAGTGACAACTGAAAAAATAAACAAATAAATTAGAACAAATTACACAATAAATTATACACTGCTGTGTGTTAGCAAGAGAAACACCGTATTTACAGTTTTAAGACTTCAACAGTGAGAATCCAGAAGACCCTCTGAGAACAGCATTTATGTCCATACTGGACGCAGTAGGAGTAAATCAGTGTGTAGTAGGACCCACTCATAAAGCAGGTCACACTTTAGATTTAATATTATCCTTCGGATTAAGTATAGGAAATATAACCACAATTCCACAGTCTGAAGTTATCTCGGATCACTACCTTGTCTCGATTAAAGCGTGTCATAGTAATAATGTACGCACAGCACCGCGCTACTGCCTTAAACGTACATTCACATCAAATACCACACAGAGCTTTATCAATAATCTCCCAGAATTATCAACTTTGATTGGATCGCCATCCGATGTCACAGAACACGATCAGGCGACTGAATATTTAGAGTCAGCACTTCGTTATAGCTTAGATAATGTAGCTCCAGTTAAAAGGAAAWTGATTAGAGAYAAGAAACTCGCTCCTTGGTATAATGACCACACACACACACTTTAAAACAAACCGCTCAAAAAATTTAAATGTAAATGGCGCTAAAGTAAATTGTTAGTATTCCGAATAGCTTGGAAGGAGAGCATCCTGAACTATAAAAAAAGATCTCAGTGATGCTAGATCAACATATCTCTCCACTCTTATAGAAAATAACAAAAACAACCCGAGATTTTTATTTAATACTGTAGCTAAATTAACTAAAAACAAGACCACTGCAGAAATCTCCACAACAACATCATGCAGTAGTGAGGATTTCATCAACTTTTTCAATAACAAAATCATTAATATTAGGCAAAAAATTCAGGCTTTGAAACCAGACAATTTAAATAATTCAGATGATCTAACCACATCACATCAGAACTTAGAACACTTTACTCCCCTTGAAGCAAGAGAACTAATTTCACTCATCTCTTCTTCAAAATTGTCAACCTGTATATTAGATCCTATACCGACACATTTTCTCAAACAAATAGTACCAGCAATAACAGAACCCCTGTTGAAAGTAATTAACTGTTCACTCAGTAGTGGGTATGTCCCCAAATCCTTTAAATTAGCAGTTATTAAACCACTAATTAAGAAACCTGACCTTCACCCTTATAAAGGTAGTATCACAGCAGCTACATTCAGATCTACATAGAAATAGCATAAACTAACTGTATCAGTCAGGATTTAGGCCTCATCATAGCACAGAGACAGCACTCGTTAAAGTAGTGGCCTCTGATCAGGGCTGCGTCACTATACTTGTGTTACTGGACCTCAGTGCAGCTTTTGACACCATTGATCATAGTATTCTCCTTCACAGATTAGAAAAAACTGATCGTTATCAGTTTGTAGATTTAGATGGTGACCATTCCTCATGTTCTCAAGTGGAGTTTGGTGTTCCACAGGGTTCAGTTTTAGTCCCACCAATTTCCTCCATTTACATGCTTCCTCTGGGCAACATAATTCATAAACATGGTATTAGTTTTCATTGTTATGCTGATGACACACAATTATACATCTCAGAAAAACCAGCTTACTAAAATCGAGCAGTGTGTGCAGGACATAAGAGATTGGATGTTAATTAATTTTCTTCTGCTTTATCCTGATAAGACAGAAGTTCTAGTCATAGGACCACAAGTATCTCAACTTTAACTTTACATGGCCTTTAACTTTAACTTTACATGGCCTGTAACTTTACATGGCCTTTCTGTTCTATCAAATGCAACAGTAAAAGACCTCGGTGTGATTATAGATTCCAGCCTTTCGTTTGAAGCTCATGTAGATAATATYAMCAGGATAGCTTTCTTTMACCTTAGAAATATTGCCAAGATAAGAAAYATATTGTCACTAAACGATGCAGAAAAACTAGTTCATACTTTTATCACCTCTAGGAATATTATCATCTCTTGAAATTTTCAGTTAAGGCACCTTTTAACCCAAGTTGTTGACTTAATTAAATTTACTGAGTAAGGTCACATGTCTCCCAACTTATATTCTTTTGTTAAGTGTTTTGATAGTTTCAAAGGCTTATTAATTTAATAAATGTGAACTTGTCACATTTTTGACACCCCGGGTTTAAAAATGTGTTTAAATTTACTGAAGCAGGTTTTTATATTTTCTTTTACATGTAATACAATGTAATGAAAAAAGCTGGAACTGCATGCTTGAAAGTTTCTTCCAAATTTTATTTTAAACCAAAAGTAACACACTACAGCCAGATTCCTTGACTTTCAAATAAAAGTAAACTAAAAGAAACATGGCAAAATGCTTTTTGCAGTCTAAACTTCACAAAACAAGGAAAAGAGTACAAAGTAATAATAATAATAATAATAATAATAATAATAAACAGCTCGAGAGCAGATTCTCAGAACCAGGGAATCATGTAATGTTGAATTTGTATTCAAATGCTGAAACATGGTAAAATGCCTCTCAGTCTAAACTGCACAAAACAAGGCAAAAAAGTACATAATAAAAATAATAATAATAATAATAATAATAATAATAATAATAATAAACATCAATAATAAACGCAAGGGGACCTCTCAGGACAGTTTTCATTCAGTGAGCCACAACATTTGTGGCTTTTCAGACTTCAACATTTGAAGTCCGAAAACAGCTCCCAAACAGCTCACAAAAGCAAAGTCATAGCAGAAGTTAAGTCTTAAGGGATTGTACCCTTGAACAGTGAGTGCAATATTCCATGAACACCTTCTCAATCAACCAAAAAGTCTTCAGATTTTTTTGGTACTGAAAATCCAAGGCAAACAGGTCAAAGGCCAAACAGTTAAGCAACAGCAGATTGCAGATCTGGAGCATCTTGCAAAACAATCTCTTTCTCCAACACAAGAGTAAAGTTTATGATACTGGTCAAAGTCCTAGTTGAGTTATCATCGTCAATCACAATAGGAACTCCCACTTTCATTCCTCAGGTCTGTCTGTTATCAGGAGTGCTGTCCTAATGTAATAAAGGGTACAAAAAATCACTTTTGACATCCATCTTCTATATGTTGTTATATTTCTTTTTGTTCCATGAACGTTTTGGATCCTACTAGATTAATGTAGACACAATGTACAGAAACACCTCATAAACCCTTAAATTCAGTTGTCTCTGAGCTATACAAGTTTGAGATGATCAGCTAAAGTAAAATAAGAAGAAAGTTAAAATGAATAATAATTAAAATGTCTTAATAATGTCAACACAAACATTAACAGCCGTATTTTTGTCAAAGTGCCTGCAGAGAATCAATGCAACATACTCAGCAGACATGTTCTGAATAGTGCAGATGATCCATCATGGATAAACACATCAAGATCTTCCAGGACAGTTTTCATTCAGTGAGCCACAATATTTGAAGTCTGAAAAAAGGCGCTAATGTTATGCATTGTCACTTTTGATAAACTTTCAGGTATTCATAACATTTAACATTATGGAGACTCTAATTATGAGAGAAAGATTTTGAAATATGCAATACCGTTTGCATAGAAAAAAAGATGTTCAGGTTTGTGCTCAAGTGTCTCAGCATCAAATTTTTCTATCAAAAAATTTTGTCTCTCAATTCTACATGTGCACAAGGTGAAGTCCCAGCTTCAGGTTCACTGTTCAGCTCAGGTTCTGTTTCATTCAAGATTTTTACTGATTCCTTATGCATTAATCTGAAATCTTTGATGGTGTTATTTTTATGTTTTCTTGTTCTATGGCTGCTAAAGCTTGAATCTACATTTATGTAAGGGGCAGAATACGATCTATCTATTTCTTATATGTTTTTCAAGAGAAGAACTGTACTTCAGAGCAGCTCTAACAGAACTCGCACAAGTATGTTCATGAAGGATACATTTATTTGATCAGGAATACAGTAAAAAAACAGGAATAATGTCAAATATTACAATTCAAAACATTTTTTTTCTATTGGAATGTATTTAATTTTTTTATTTATTGCTGTGATGTAAAGCTGTATTTTCTGCATCATTACTCCAGTCTTCAGTGTCACATGATCCTCAGAAAGCACTATTTATTTTATTCATTCATAATGATCAAGAAACATATTGAGACTGAATGACAATGCTAGACATTTTTATAGGCTAATATTATAATTATTATTAAAAAAAAGCAATAACTCTCTATACAAAAATATCAATAAGTTTTCCCATGATCAGATCCTCATATTACAGGGATTTCTGAAGACCATGTGACACTAAAAACGTAAGTAATGATACAGAACATTCAGCTTAATGTCACAGCAATAAATTGCCATGAATATTGAAATATTCAATAGTCTTTTTTACTTAATTGTCTAGGACTTAATGAGATCCATCTATAACTCAATGCACATTTAATGAAATGATTATGAATAGTCTAACATATTTTTTTTTTGCCATAACTTCGTACTTAGCTCTTAAAATCATTTTAAAAAATGCTGCATTGTAAATGTTTACTTACATGAAATGGCAAAGTTTGAAGTCTTGCGAAATTAGTGAGTGAAGGGTGAAGTGATGAAGGGTTTGAGTTGGGGGGTGCGGAATACCGGATGGATCCGGAGCGCTGCAGACAGCTGGAGCCGGTAGGTGTCAGGGTTGATCAACTGAGTGACGCGGTATGGGCCAATAAACCTGGGTGATAGTTTTTTGGATTCCGTGTGAAGGTGAAGATTTCTGGTAGGTAGCCATACTTTGTCACCTACATTGTACAATCGTCTCGGCGGGTGTTGACGGCGATGTTGAATGGAGTAGCGGTGGTAGGCCTTTTTGCCTCAACCTCTGTCGSCCCAACAGTTGGTTCGCYAGTGTCGACGGCACTTCAACCTCCGGTTCTTGATGATCAAAAATTGAAGGTTGGAAACCGAGATAGCAGGCCCAGGAGCATTGGCGATCGGCAACAAAGCATCTAAGGTAGCGCTCCAGTTGTTGGTTGGTCCACTCCGTCTGACCGTTAGTCTGGGGATGATAACCAGAGTTACCGGGGCCCCCTGTCCAAGACGATGTCTTTAGGAAACCCATCCAGTCGGACTATGTGTTCTAAAATCAGCTTTGCTGTTTTCTTTGCTGACGGGAGTCTGGCGAGGACCACCAGGTGCACGGCTTTGGAGAACCGGTCGATGATGGTTGAGATGCTGTTTTTCCCTCTGGAGGCTGGCAGGCCCGTGATGAAATTGACGGCAATGTGCGTCCAGGGCTGATGGGGAAAGGGAAGTGCTTGTAGTTCCCACGGTGTCGGTTGGTTGGTATCCTGGGCCCTGGTGCACACTGGACATGCCTGGACGTACTCTTTGACCTCACTTGCCATAGATGGCCACCAAAAGCGCGTCCAGATAAGGGCAAGGAATGACCCCATTGCAACACCTCTGTCCTCATGGTATTGTGCACGGCGAACCCTCGTTTCCAGGTCCCAGTGAAGTGGTGCAATGATCTTAGCGGGTGCTATGACAGGCACGGTAGGATAGGTGGAAGTTGTAATGTTCGAAGAAGATTGCCCACTGTGCTTCTCTCGGGTTGAGCTGTCTTAAGTTGCGGATGTTGATCAGGTTTTGATGGTCGGTCCAGACGATGAACGGCTCCCTGGTGCCCTGGAGCCAGTGTTGCCATTCTTCCAAAGCCCACTTTATGGCCAGCAGCTCACAGTCCCCTACCCCGTATCACTGCTGAGTGGGGTAAAATTTCTTGGGAAAGAAACTACAGGGATGTAGCTTCTGGTCTGGACCTTGTTGGGAGAGAACGGCCCCGGCACCCACATCCGAAGCGTCCGCCTCCACAACGAATGGTTTACTTGCATCTTGGTGTAGTAGAATCAGGGCGGTGGTGAAACGGTGGCATAGGTCATGAAAGGCGGTGATCGCGGCGGGGTTGAGCCTGAAGTGATGAGATGAGGGTCGAGTCAGAGCAGTTAAAGGGGTGGTAACCATACTTTAGTCCCGGATAAAGCGATGATAGAAGTTCGCTAACCCGAGATACCGTTGAAGCTGCTTGAGGGTCAATGACGCACAACTTGTAGTTTCTGCGGGTCCATGGCCACACCCTGGGGCGAGATGACAAAACCCAGGAACGTGGTGAAGCGCTCGTGAAAGGCACATTTTTCCAACTTACAGTACAGTTGGTGGGCGAGCAATCTCTTAAGGACTGCTCTGATGTGCTGGGTGTATTCCTCGGCTGTACGTGAATAAATAAGAATGTTGTCCAGGTAAATGAACACCCACTGCCCTAGCATGTCCCTAAGCCGGCGGGTGCATTACAGAGTCCAAATGGGATGACCAGGCTCTCGTAGTGTCCAGTGGGGGTGATGAAGGCCGTCTTCCATTCATCGCCCTCTCTGATGCGCATCAAGTTGTAGGCGTTCCGAAGGTCCAACTTTGTGAAGATGATGGCGCCTGAGAGGGCGTCCAGGGCTGAGTTGGTAAGAGGCAACGGGTGTCTGTTCTTGATGGTGATGTTATTAAGCCCCCGATAATTGACACAGGGGCGTAAGTCGCCGCCTTTTTTCTTCACAAAGAAGAACCCTGCAGCGGCAGGCGAGTAGGAGGGCCAGATGATGCAGTGGCTAAGGGCATCAGAAACATCTCTCCATCGCTTGAGTCTCGGTGGCGGAGAGGGAGTAAAGATGGCCACGGGGAGGGATTGAGCCCGGCTGAAGGTCAATCTCGCCATCTTGTTTCCTTTTATGCTTCCTGACTCGTGACCGTATTACTTCCGGGTCCTAGTGCCGGTTGTGGTAAGAGTGCACATGACAGTAATAAATAACAAATCAATGTAGTAAACTTAAAATAATACAAAATATATTGTTTGTAAGAACTAAGGTTACAAGACTTACAGATTTTTTACTGTCTCACGTTAAGTAAACAACTGCGCCAAGCTATATGTACTTCGCAAAGAGCGCCTATAATAACGCTCATTTATGTTAAGACAATTTCTACAAAGGACTATGCACCTACCAAAGTTTAAAAGAAGTTGTTAGTTGTGAGGAGGAAAAATGGGCTACTAATCCAGATGATGTTCTAAATACCCGCTGCACCCAACACGCATGCGCCAACTTCAGAAATGTATCAGCGCGCATGCGCCAACTTCCAAACCACCTTCTATGCGTGTTAACTTGCATTAGAAAGTCTTTTCAGTAATTAAACCTTAGTTGACCCAGCGACTTTTTTAATGAACTTGTTTTCACTAGTTCAGTCAGCTTTTTCATGTCTTATTGTTCAGATTACTAATACACATTATGCCATCATTTTGCTAGTTGGATTTTTTACAGTGTGTGATCAGAAAGCTTACTTCTAGCTGCTTGTGGTCCTATGACTAGAACTTCTGTCTGATCAGGATAAAGCAGAAGAAAATTAATTAACATCCAATCTCTTATGTCCTGCACACAAACTCCACTTGAGAACATGAGGAATGGTCACCATCTAAGTCTACAAAATGATAATGATCAGTCAAATAGGATCTGAGCCACAAGAGGGCAGATCTCTTAATTTCTACTACATTTTCTAATCTGTGAAGGAGAATACTATGATCAATGGTGTCAAAAGCTGCACTGAGGTCCAGTAACACAAGTATAGTAACGCAACCCTGATCAGTGGCCAATAGGAGGTCATTGACTACTTTAACAAGTGCTGTCTCTGTGCTGTGATGAGGCCTAAATCCTGACTGATACAGTTAGTTTATGCTATTTCTATGTAGATGTGAACATAGCTGCTGTGATACTATCTTTTCCAGAATCTTGGAGATAAAGGGTAGGTTTGATATCGGCCTGTAATTAGAAAGCTGACAGGGGTCAAGGTCAGGTTTCTTGATTACCCACTGTTGAGTGAACAGTGTTTGATACCCACTGTTGAGTGAACAGTTAATTACTTTCAACAGGGGTTCTGTTATTGCAGGTACTATCTGCTTGAGAAAATGTGTTGATATAGGATCTAATATACAGGTATTCTAGTTGGATCCAAGATGGCGGCGCGGCAGTAGCACGCAGCGGCCGCTCCGGGCCCAAAATGGTGCTACTTTGTTTACTTCGTGTTGTAGCGCGTTTATTTTACCCAGTATATGGACAACGGTGCAAACGGTGTTCGTACTTACCACCGCCAGACACTTTTACAACTAAATAAACCGGCAAATTTAATTCAAGATGAGCTGCGTGAAAAGCTACACTACCTCAGCTTGCTTCGGACAAAGGGGCCTCCAGTCCTCTGCGTTGCCAGATGCCGGTAGCCAGAGGAGGGGATATCATAAGCAGTGCACGAAGAAGCAGAAGCGTGGCAAGCGGGCGGGAGTCTGTGCTAGGCTAAAAACAAACCCTAGCAGGCCGCCTCCTCCGTCCATCAGCTTATCAAACGTCTGCTCTCTGGACAATAAACTGGACTACATCTGACTCCAACAGAATACACAGCGTGAGTTTAGGGACTTTGTTTTCATGGAGACATGGCTCAGCGACAGAGTTCCACACGCCACCATTCAACTAGACGGACTCACCTAGTTTCGCGCTGACAGAAACGCAGCTCTGTGCGGTAAGACTCACGGCGGCAGCTTGTGTGTTTTCATCAACACAAAAGGGTGTAAGAACTCTAGTTTCTAGTTTTTGCTCATGGTTGTTGGAGATTGTGATTGTTAGATGTAGACCTTTTTATTTACTACGGGAATTCACCACCGTTTTCATCATCGGAGTGTACATTCCACCTAGTGCTAATGCTAAGGAGGCGCTCTGTGAACTGTATGTATGGATCAGTAATCTGCAGAACACACACCCGGATGGACTGTTTATTGTTGCTGGAGATTTCAACCATGTCAGTGCTTCCTAAATTCCATCAGTATGTGGACTTTGCAACGAGAGGGGAAAACACGTTGGACCTTGTTTACACAAACATCCCCAGAGCATATCGGGCAGAGCCCCGCCCCCACCTCGGCTACTCAGACCACATCTCTATTGTGCTAATTCCAGCATACAGACCACTCGTCAGGCATTCAAAACCGGTTCTGAAGCAGGTGAAAACCTGGCCAGCAGGAGCCATCTCTTCTCTTCAGGACTGTTTCGAGAACACTGACTGGAAGATGTTTAGGGAGGCTGCGGCTTACGGCGACTTCACTGACTTGGAGGAGTACACGTCTTCAGTGACCAGCTACATTAACAAGTGCACCGATGATGTCATTGTCTCCAAGAACATCATCTCACGACCCAACCAGAAACCGTGGATTACTGCGGAGGTACGTGCACTTCTGAAGACCAGAGACTCTGCCTTCAGAGCGGGGGACAAAGCGGTCCTAAGAACAGCAAGGGCCAAACTTTCCCGGGCCATCAGAGAGGCGAAGCATCCATGCACCCAGAGAATCCACAACCACTTCAGAGACAGCGGTGACACACGGCGCATGTGGCAGGGCATACATGCCATCACCAACTACAGGACTTCATCATCTGCCTGTGACAGTGAAGGCTCCCTTCCGAATGCGCTGAATAGCTTCTACACGGTTCTGTGTCTCAACATGGCTGATGTGAGGAAAACTCTGCAAAGAGTCAACCCTCGTAAAGCTGCTGGACCAGACAACATCTCAGGCAGAGTGCTCAGAGAATGTGCAGAACAGCTGGCAGATGCTCTCACAGACATCTTCAACATCTCTCTGAGCAGCGCCATCGTTCCCACATGCTTCAAGTCTACCACAATCATACCCATGCTGAAGAATTCTACTGTGTCCTGTCTCAATGATTATCACCCTGTTGCACTCACACCCATCATCATGAAGCGCTTTGAGCGGCTCATTATGAGACATATCAAGACCCTGCTGTCTCCCTTACTGGACCCCCTGCAGTTCGCATATCGTTCAAACCGTTCGGCAGACGAAGTCATCTCCACCACACTCCACCTGGCACTGAAACACCTGGACAAGAAGGACACTTACGTCAGAATGCTGTACATAGATTTCAGTTCAGAATTCAACACAATCATCCCCCAACACCTGATCGGGAAGCTGAGCCTGTTGGGCCTGAACACCTCCCTCTGTAACTGGATCCTGGACTTCCTGACCGAAAGACCTCAGGCAGTGCAGATCGGGAAATACACCTCCAGCACCACCACACTGAGTACTGGGGCCCCCCAGGGGTGTGTGCTCAGTCCCCTGCTGTTCACGCTGCTGACTCATGATTGTGTAGCATCACACAGCTCCAATCATATCATCAAGTTCGCAGATGACACGACCGTGGTGGGTCTCATCAGCAGAATGACGAGTTGGCATACAGAGAGGAAGTGCAGAGGCTAACAGACTGGTGTACAAACAACAGACTGTCTGTGAACGTCAATAAGACAAAAGAGATGATTGTCGACTTCAGGAGGACACAGAGCGATCACTCTCCGCTCATCATCGACGGCTCTTCTGTGGAAATCGTCAAGAGCATGAAATTCATGGATGTCCACCTGGAGGAGAACCTCACCTGGTCCCTGAACACCAGCTCTCTGCATAAGAAAGCCTAACAACGTCTTTTCTTCCTTAGAAGGCTGAGAAAGGCACAGCTTCCACCACCAATCCTCACCACCTTCTATAGAGGAACTATCGAGAGCATCCTGAGCAGTTGCATCACTGTCTGGTTTGGGAATTGTACCATATCAGACCACAAGACTGCTGTAGGGTCTTGCGGTCTGATATAGTACAATTCCCAAACCAGAGGACAGTGAGGACAGCTGAGAAGATCATCGGGGTCTCTCTCTCCCCTCTATCGAAGACATCTACACCACACGCTCCATCCGCAACGCCACCAGCATTGTGGCTGACCGGACACACCCATCACATTCACTCTTCACCCTCCTGCCATCTGGAAAAGGGTACCGAAGCATTCGGGCCTCACATTCCGGCTATGTAACAATTTTTACCCACAAGCCACCCGTCTCCTCAACACAAAGAGACTGGACAGATAAACTCACACACACACGCGCACACACACACACACACACACACACACACACACACACACACACACACACACATCACTAAAACGGACACACCCATCACATTCACTCGACTGAACTGATAAACACACACATGCACAATCACACTGATCTGAATAGTTAACACAATCTAATCATAATCTATTATTAATCTATTCATACGCACCTATCTGAACTGCTCTTTGCAAAATTTGCACAATAATTCATCTCATGTTGCTATTTGCACAAAATATTTTTGAACACAATGTTAATTGTTTACTTGCTGCTCTCTCCACTACATCAACTCATACCTTATCAATAAAAAGTTATTTCTTTAATGTAACGTGTTACGTTGTTGTGTTACATTATGTGCTGTTGTCATGTATGCTCTTCGCTTGGACGTTTGCATGTGCATTTTTGTGTATTTTGCGTATAGAAATTGATAGTTTTTTAGGTTAACTTAAAAATGTAAAAATTTGCGTTATAAATTTATGTTGTGTTGTTAATTTACATGCCTGCATGTACGTAGCACCTTGGTCCTGGAGGAACGTTGTTTCGTTTCACTGTGTATTGAACTGTATATGGTTGAAATGACAATAAAAGCCTACTTGACTTGACTTGGTTGACGATTTTGAAGAAGAGATGAGTGAAATTAGTTCTCTCGTTTCAAGGGGAGAAAAGTATTCTGAAGTTCTGATGTGATGTGGTTAATTTATCTGTGTTCAAATCCTGAATTTTTTGCCTAATATTTATGATTTTGTTATTGAAAAAGTTCATGAAATCCTCACTACTGCATGATGTTGTTGTTCTTGTTTTTAGTTAATTTAGCTACGGTATTATTATTTTCTATAAGAGTGGAGAGATACGTTGACCTAGCATCACTGAGAGCTTTTTTATACTTCAGGATGCTCTCCTTCCAAGCTATTTTGAATACTAACAATTTAGTTTGGCGCCATTTACGTTCAAATTTTCGAGCGGTTTGTTTTAATGCACGTGTGTGATCATTATACCAAGGGGCGAGCTTCTTATCTCTAATCATTTTCCTTTTAACTGGAGCTACATTATCTAAGCTATAACAAAGTGTTGACTCTAGAGATTCATTCGCCTGTTCGAGTTCTGTGAAGTCAGATGGCGATCCAATCAAAGTTGATAATTCTGGAAGATTATTGATAAAGCTCTGTGCGGTATTTGATGTAAATGTWYGTKTAAGGTGGAAGCGCGGTGCTGTGTGTACATTATTACTATAACACACTTTAATCGAGACAAGATAGTGATCTGAGATAACTTCAGACTGTGGAATTGTGGTTATATTTCCTATACTTAATCCGAAGGATAATATTAAATCTAAAGTGTGACCTGCTTTATGAGTGGGTCCTACTACACACTGATTTACTCCTACTGAGTCCAGTATGGACAAGAATGCTGTTCTCAGAGGGTCTTCTGGATTCTCAAAATGAATATTAAAGTCTCCAGCAATTAACGCTTTGTCTACAGAAACAACAAGGTTTGAGAGGAAATCTGCAAATTTGCAGAGAAACTCTGAGTACGGCACTGGGGGTCTGTAAATGATGATTAGCGGGATCGACTGATGTGACTTTATGTTACTATAGAGAACTTCAAATGTCAGATTATCATTGTAAATAACTGCAACGCCTCCTCCTCTACCAGTTAGCCGAGGCTGGTGTATGTAGCTGTATCCAGGAGGACTAGCTTCATTTAAAGCTACATACTCGTCCTGTTTAATCCAGGTTTCTGTTAAACATAATATATCAACCTCCTGATATGTGATAGTTTCATTAACAGTAACTGCTTTAGATGCGAGAGATCTAATATTTAACAGTTTTTTTTTCCGCTATTTTAAACACCTCTGTAAAATTATGATTGCTACCCTCTCAGTGACGAAGACGTATATCATTAGCTTCAGCATGTACAACTATCTTAGAGAACCTTTATGTCCGGTGCTCTGGCTCCCAGGATACAGCTAACCACTGCCGCTGGCGCCCCTAAAGGCCGAGCTAATTTCACGTGCCTCAGTATTGAGTCTCCTATAACCAGAGCTCTTTCAGGTTTCTCAGCGGGTGCWTMACTGAGGAGAGCRAACCTGTTGGACACGTGAAGCGCAGAAGAGGTGTGCTCCGGTGGGCTAGCCTTAGCGTTAGCATTGGCTGAACGAGTATGCTGCCGAGTCATCACCCACTTGCCCCGCTGTGAGGGCTCTACTGCCGGAGTCGGGGTTGGTTACCTCCGCCTGCTCTTGCGCTCACTAACCCTCTCTTAAGTCTGGATGCACTCCTCTAATGCTAATATCTTCTCCGTCAGGGTATAGCGCAGCCACATAAGGTGTTTTTTTTGTGTGTAAAATAAGGGCATTAATAAGGATGCTGAATAATGGTAAACTGCGGTGCCTGTATAAAAAAGACCCATTCGGTTTCCTGTCCCAAGGACGGTGTTTCGTGCCTCACTTTTCCCCCTCGTATGACGACACTTCCCGGTCGCTAGAGGTCAGAGGTGATGTAAAAGGTCACCTGACTTGGCTTCAAAGGGATAGCCGTGAAAGAGTGAGGGGGAGGAGTAGTAATGGTGGACCAGCGCTGGCGTTATTTGTTTAGACGAGAGATTGGAGAGATTGCTCAGGATCACTTTCTTTCAAAGATTTTTCCGCTTACAGACCATCTTTGTTGGGACAGATTCCCTGGACTTCTCACCCTCCATCATCGGCCTCCTGGACTTCATTAATCCCGGTGAGACCGAACCATATTCCTCAAACACATGAACAATAAACACGGACTTCGGACATTTATCCACTCACTCGCACTCTCACGCATACACTCACGTCAGGTTTACATATAAATATAATTTGTAAATATTGTTTATTTCTTGGGTTGGTTGTGAATTGTTTCTTTCTTTTTTTTTTTGCTTTATTTTGTATAATACACTATTGCTTTATTTACTTGGTTTTGTTTGTCCTTTTTGCTCACCAACCTTTTTAAAGCAACACCGACACAAAGATAAAAGACTCTGGATTTGTGTAACTGCAGTTAGTGGATTCTACTTGTTGTTGGTCAGATGTTACACGCATTCTCCCAAAAAAGTTCAGTAGTATTAAAGCGTAAAACTAATTTGTTAATTAGTATAAACAGGAAAAATATAATTATAAAAAAAATATATATAATTTAAACGCTGTTACAAACAAACAAGGAACTTTTGGGTGAACAATACGAAAAATAGGAAGCTCAATGTCAATATTTACAATGTCTGTATAGTAGTATTTATTAGCAGTGCAAGGTAAATATGATTAGACTGAGTAATGTATCAGTTCAATGTCTATGTGATCAGGTGGAGGCAGAGTTCAGCAAAGAAACAGTTCTGGGGACAAAGCTGTTCCTGAACCTGCTTGTCTTGGTTTGGAGCCTCCTGTAGTATAGGCTCCAAAGGTGCTTTGTGATATTGTGTGCTCTGCTGAGACAACATTTCCTGTAAATGTCCTCGAAAGTGAAGCTTCTGCGATGCATTGGGAAGTTTTCACTACCCTCTGCAGCACCTTCCGGTCCAACAGTCCAGTTCCCATAACAGACTGTAATACACCTGGACAGGATGCCTTTGATGGTGCAATGGTAGAAGTTCACCAAGATGTCTGAAGTGGAATGGTTCTTTCTCAGATCTATTAGGAACAAGAGGTGTTGTTGGTAGTCTAGGAGAAATCCTCAAAGATGTGGATCCCCAGAAATTTGAAGCTAGTGGCACAGTCCACCACCTCTTCAATGATATGAATGGGTGTGTGTGGGTGTGTCACCTTTCTCTTTCCTTAAGTCAACTATGAGCTCCTTGGTCTTCTTGGTGTTAAGCAGCACTGTGGTGTCATTTGCAAACTTGATGGTGTTGGAACAATTTACAGGTTTGCAGGCATAGACAAAGAGAGAGTAGAGGAAGGAACTCAGCACACAGCCTTGTGGTACTCCAATGCCAAGGATGGGGGTGAAGAATGGTGGTGATCTACCTGAACATGATGGAGCCTGTTGTTCAGAAAGTCCAGGTGCCAAGCCCATAGTGATGTGTTAATGCCCATGTCTCCAAGTTTAGTGACTCACTTGAAAGGGATGATGGTGGTAAACGCTGAAATAAAGACAAGGAAAAGCATTTTGGCATAGGTGTCTTAATTATCCATGTGAGACAGAACTGAGTGCACCGCTATGGTGCTCCTGTTCTGACAGTAAGCAAATTGGTGGGGTATGTATGCAGTATGCAGAAAGGTTTTGAGGTGTGCAAAGACAAGCCGCTCAAAAAAGCTGTTGGGTGTGAGCACTATTAGGTGGTAGTCATCAAGGCATGTTGCAGTGAAGTGTTTTGGTACTGCCACAATGGAGGTGCTCTAACCTTGTTGATTCCACCTCCTACCTGACGATTGGGTAACCTGGAGACCCAGAGCCCTACTTAGGAGTACAGTGCTCCAGACCGTGGCTTGATTACTGTGAATGACATACTATGTATGACCATGATTTGTTTTTTTCTGTTTCTTTTCTTTTGGTGCAGCATTAGTTATTTCACTGATAGACTAGCAAGAGTGATTTTTGTCTGTGATATTTTGGCCGTGTCAGCCACTTTTTTAAAATAAAAACTAGGCAAATGCGCTACTGCTCTCAACCCCTTTTTTAAAATTTATTTTTCTTTTCTTTTCTGTTACAGCCCGACCTAGACCAGGGAATAACAGTTTGCATGTGTGAGTGTTTGTGTGTAGAAATTTAATTAACTAGAAATATTATTGTAACTAGCCTTTAGTTTATCCTGGATTAGTTTAGGCCATGGTGGCTTGGTTATTGTGTGTCTTACAATTCATCCTGAGTTAGTTTGCTTACTGTAATGCATCAGTGATTATATCAGTATTAATTAACTTGTTTCACTAATGCACTCATCAGTAATAATGACTCTTGAATGCAAAACCTAAATTAAAATCTTTAATCTTTCTGCAGCATGAGACAAAAAAACAAATCTTTATGGAAATGACTGTACAATTCACTAATAGCTAGAATGGATTTAAACATCATATTTGTGTCTGTGAAATATTAAATTTGAGTTTGTATCAGGTGAAATTTGTCCTACACATGGCCCCATTTCAGAGGAAAGAGAAGAGCTCAGCAAAGGATGATATTTGACCCTTGGTGCAATGAAGCAGTGAATATTTATTATTACAGAAGTTAAATTCCCAAAAGGAAAGATGATATTAGTTTAACAAAATGTCACTTTATACAAAAGAGAAGCTTGTTTGATTTGTCTGTGTGTACACACTTCACCGTTAGCAGTGTGTAGCAGAAAGCTTGGCTCACTGAGAGACCCACAGTTTAATATGGAGCTGTACTGTTTGATTTGCTGATTTTGTGTAAACAGGAATTCAGATGGCACTCAGCCCTGCACTCTCATCTCACCTAATAATGTGGTTTTAATTGCAAGTGTGATTACCCTCGGCTGGCTGACTAAAAGACTTTTGGTCGATATTAAAGGACAATCATGTTCAGCCTCATGGCCTCAGGAGGAAACGTTGCAGGTAACGAGGAGAGCACAATTAGAAATGTTTCATATTGTAATAACAGAAAGTCCTGCAGGGAACTGCACGGAGCATGATTAATGACACATCCGATCAGGCTGCCTTGTGTAATTAAAGAGGCACACTGTCCGAGGAAAAACACACACACACACAGGTCAGAGCAGGTTTTTGTTTTTAAAAACAGTGTATTAACATCTTCTTCATAATAACCAGTAAGGGGTCCGACTGGCATGGTTTCTGTGGCACGGTCCAATAGCTGGGTGCTGTACCAACAGGGCCGGGATTCCTCTCTGTGCAACAGGGCATGGCTGTCTCAGATGTAGCATGCAGCAGGGAAAGAGCGTAACTGTCTTTGCTTGAATTATCCTCTGGTGTCTTCCAAGAGTAGGTGAAGAGCAGAAGTGATCATCACACACCATCCATCTTCATGTATTTGCTGGCCATCCACAACAATAATGCTGAACCAGTTCAGGAACCATGGCGGAAACTGGTCTGTCTAGTGTCTTCTGTGTGTGGTCTGAGGGTACACTGTCACATGCTTTTATATCAACAGATTAAATCAGTATAATTTATTCTAGTTTAGTTTACGTTTAATACAGAAGATTCTTGTTTAATTAAGGTTGCAGTATCTATGGATTCTTTTTTAGACATCAAAGTTGAATTCAGATTAGAAACAAAATTGGAAATACTGCTTCAATCATAATTAATTAAAAATTGTATCTGTATTTTAAGATTCAACAACATTTATCCGTAATACAACATCAGTTGCAGTAATGTTGCGACTCAAAGTAATGATGCGGATTTTTTTAGAATATAAAAATGCCTGATCCTCTAATATACATAAATAAAGATACATAAAAAAAGATATCCATACATGAAAGCTACATTTGGGTTTAGAAATGTGCCTGACCTGTTGCTTTTACACAAAACCAGAATAATTACCAAACATTAATTCAAGCAAACTGGAAATCTAAAATTTGCTGTTAAAAAGCAAACCATTGCTTTCTTTTCTGTCTTAGTCATGTTTCTTCCTCAAACATTATATCGAGGCCTAGACATGTGATATTTATTTTAGAAACATTTGGACATAGGAATGAAACATTTGCATAACTTCTAGCTTTTTTAAAAAACATTTCTTTTTCTTTTTTTTCTTCATGTTGTAAACATTATTTAAACTAAATAATTATCAGAATCAGATTTATTGCTCAATTTATTGCTCAATACTAAAGCATCAAAGTGATGAATTAAACCAGAAAATGAAAGAGAAAGTGATTTGCTTTACAGTCTAATAATTTTTTATACCTTTGAGAAAATAAGTTCTGAAAAATAACGTTTATATTTAATTTCTATCACATGCTGACACTCTGCACACAGCTGTCGTGATTCTGCTGAAGGGACGGCAATCATTTGGAATACACCAAGATGGTGCCGGTGAGGTCGGCTGCTGTTGCAACTGCTCCAACCTGTGTCAGGAACAGGCTGAGAACCCGTGCACACCGCACACCTCTGCCTAGCAGTCTGCTCGCCAATGTCCAGTCACTGGAGAACAGACTCGATGACCTCAGGGCCAGGGTAAAGCTCCAGAGAGACATTCACCAAGACATGACTGAACCCAGCGGTGCCGGACCGCGCCATCCAGCTGGCTGAATTCTTCTTAGTTCACCGCATGGACAGGACACTGGACTCAAGGAAATCAAGGGGAGGCGGCGTGTGTTTGATGGTGAACAGCAGCTGGTGAACAGGAATATTGACCATCAAATGTCATCCTTTTTACCTTCCTCGAGAGTTTACATTGGTCATTTATATACCACCACAACAGCACGGGCACGGCCACTGCCTTATGTGAGCTGTATGAGGCACTCGCACAGCACCAGAAACAACACCGGGACGCTGCGCTTATTGTAGTAGGGGATTTTAACAATGCCAACCTCAAACGCGCAGCACCAAACTTTGATCACATATCACCTGCCCCACCAGAGACGAAAGGACATTGGACCACTGTTACACTCCAATCAAAGACGGCTACAAGGCACAATCTCGTCCACCGTTTGGGAAATCTGACCACGCCGCCATCTTCCTCATGCCAAAATATAAACAAAGGCTCAAACAGGAAGTTCCGGTTCAGAGTGAGGTCGCACGCTGGATGGACCAATCAGTGACAGCAAATGTTTCACATTTCATACAGACTTAAATATTTCTTTTGATTGTGTAAAGCTGCTTTGCGATGATGACATTTGTTAAAAGCACTATACAAATAAAATTTAATTGAATTGGCCGCGCTACAGGACGCACTCGATGACGCAGTCACGTTCCGGAACAGCTCCAATGAAATCAACGTGTTTATGGAAGCGTTGTGAGTTTCATCGGGAAACTAACAGATGATACCGTACAAAAAACAACCATCAGAACGTTTTCCAATCAGAAGCCGTGGGTGGATAAAACCATCCGCGATGCGCTGAGATCTCGCCTACAACATGGGCCTTGTGTCGGGGGACATGGACCCGTACAAGGCTGCATCATACAACGTCTGGAAAGTGATGAAATAGGCAAAACAGTACTACGGGACGAAACTAGAGTCACAGTTCCAACAGAGTAACTCTAGGAGCCTGTGGCAGGAACTGTGGCCTGAGCTAGAAGGCCTGACCTTCTATGCTTGCTTCGAGGTTGCAGCTAAAGATGCTAGCAATGCTAATGCTCTTTATCTCATCTCTTTAACCCTAACCCTAACCCTGGAGCCCCCCATGGTTGTGTTCTGAGGCCCCTGCTGTACTCTTTGTACACCTATGACTGCGTAGCCTCTACAAACTTTACCACAATTATTATGTAACAGCATCATGGTGGGCCTGATCTCTGACAATGA
Source organism: Clarias batrachus (assembly GCA_003987875.1). Lineage (NCBI taxonomy): Eukaryota > Metazoa > Chordata > Actinopteri > Siluriformes > Clariidae > Clarias > Clarias batrachus. Next base: position 60,673 of record QMIH01001889.1, read on the forward strand.
CGAGATGGCCTACCTGGAAGAGGTTGGAAATCTGGAAAACTGGTGCTAAACTGGAGGAAAAATCTCCTCCTGAACATCAGCAAGACAAAGGAGTTGAAAGTGGACTTTGGTACTAAGCAGGAGAGGAACTACCAGACCACCACCATCAACAAGAGCCCAGTAGAGAGAGAGGATCCGATACCTCAGGGTTCATCACGAAGGACCTGTCATGGTCCTGTCACATCAACACCGTGGTGAAAAATTCCCGGCAGCACATTACTGATCTGTCCACTCATCCACAGTTGCACATACTCCGGACACTCATGGACATTGCACATTTGCACATGCATGCACATTTGCACACTTTTTGGACATTTCCATTTTTTATTTTAATTTTTATTTCCATTCAAATTTATTTTTGCCCTATTTTTGCCTACATTTGTACAGATAAGTTTTTATATTTCTTATATATTTTTTGAAAAAAATTATATTTTGTTCTATTTTCTTATGTTTCTAAGCTAAACTTACTCATATTTTATTCCACTATTTATTTATTTATTTATTTTTAAGGTCACGGGCAGTCATATAACAATTTCACTGCATATCGTACTGTGTATGACTGTGTATGTGACCAATAAAATTTTTATTTGAATTTGAACAATTTGTTGGCACCCATGTGTTTTGGACCTAGGGTTAGGGTTAGTTGCAAGTCGCAAGGCTACGGGTTATGGCAGAGAAACTCAGCATGGCAGGTGTGGCCTAATCCTCAGTGGACCTTACCCTCCCTGGGAAGAGTGGAACACATTAAATGGGAGGTCCTGACGCAGCAGACTATAAGTGGTCAGTTATACTGATCATTCTAATGACATTTTTCCTGCCTTTACATCTGAATCCCACCAAATAAACTCTGCCCACTCTCCAAGATCCTGGGTCCAGCTTTCCAGCCTTCCTGTCTGCCTTGGCAACTGATCTTACAACTCTCTTCCCCCTGCTCACATTTCTCTCTGCTGGGTGACATTTTTTTTCCTGCCAAAGTAGCAGCTATGCTCATATATACATGGGACAACATTCAATTCAATTCAATTCAATTCAATTTTATTTGTATAGCGCTTTTAACAATTGTYATCGTCACAAARMAGCTTTACACAATCAAAATAATTATTTAAGTTTGTATGAAATGTGAATGTGTATGAATCAAAAGTGGTCAGATAATCAGATCGTCCCTGATGAGCAAGCCGAGGGCGACAATGGCAAGGAAAAACTCCCTGAGATGGCAGTAGGAAGAAACCTTGAGAGGAACCAGACTCAACAGGGAACCCATCCTCATTTGTGTGAAACAGAAAGCAGGAATTGATCTGCACTCATACTGTGTGTTAAGAAGCAGGCAGTTCAGTTTAACAGTTGTTATTTGATGTTAATATGGAATCCAGGTATTAATGTATATACATTATGAAATGTATCATGACAGCACACCTTGTGCATTTCTGGGAAATCCTATTGCCCTCTGAGAGTAATAGCACAGTTTTGCTTAAAATGTTGCAATGCATCTCAATGGCTCTCCTGTGACCAAGACAGCAAGTCTTTGTGAAATCTTTATGACATCTTTATGCTGTCTTGGTCACAGATGCTCCAGCGAGACGTTCACCAACAATTTGTCCGCTTTTGAACTATGATATGTCACCCATAATGATGTGTGCATTGCAATATTTTAAGCCAAACTGTGCTACTACTCAGTTACTGACAGATCAGACCTTCCTCACAGATCAGGGTTGTGTCTCCTTGCTTGTGTTACCTGACTTTGCATCTTTATATAATATTGATCAGACTAGTCTCTTTAATAGATTAAAAAATCTTGTAGGGATTAAAGGAACGGCCCTCTCTTGGCTCAACTCTTATGTCACTCATCATTAGCAGTTTCTCACTTTTTTATCATGGCTAATTATGAGGTGATACAGTCATGCTTATGTTGAACACTGCTCCTAATTACTACTGATAAAAAGGATGACCCGATTTTCCCACTGTTCTACAGATTTGTGGACTCAGTAAAAATTTCCACAGAGAACTGAAGTCACAGATCTCTGATTAAAGCTAAAACATCAGAGGCGTTCCAACACTCCTGCTTTGCCCCTGATCTCTTGCAGTGCTGTATCTGTACACTGCATGTGTTCTTTATAACGTGTGAGGGCGAGGTGACTCCAGTGGTTCCTCTGATGTTCTCCTTGTAAATCCTATCCATGTCCCAGTGTTGAACTTGGTTATGCACAAAGGCGATCACCTTAAGATTACACAGCAAGCCCATCTTTCCGTAACATTTCATTAAAATACACAACTGAAACATTGAGCAGAGGGTTTATATTATTTATTAAAATGAATAAAAATGTCATTGTCAATATCACACTGTTTATTTATTAAACTCAGACTTTTTCTGTGGACAGAGCAAGCTGCATAAAAATTTCATGTGACGCACCCAACACAGAGTCAATAGACAATCATTGAAGTCAATGTTATTATTCATCTGTTGTCACCCAGATGAGGATGAGTCTGGTTGCTTCCTCATGTTTTCTTATGGAGGTTTTCATTTGCTGTTGCCAAATCTGCTTTGTTATTAGTAATAGATTTATAAATTTAGAATATATATTTGGAATATGTCTACCTGCTTTGGAACAATATCCACTGTTGAAAGCACTAGACAAATAAAATTTAATTGACTTGATTATTGATTTAATTATTACTGAACGTGTAGATTAATGAACGCATTTGGAGTTTAGATATTTTACTGAAAAGTAAAATAGTGTTGTTGCATTTGTAGATAAGTATTAGCTTGAGATTGTAGATATAGTTTCTAGCTGTAATCGTAGATTTTATGTTCCTGTCAGTATTTAGTGTTTGTGTTTATCATGTTAAAATGCTAAAATGAATAACAGTCTGCACCTGCACCCTGTCCAGTTTAGTGTTTAGTGTAATTAAATCTCTAAAAAGGTGAAGTATTTTTAACAGTTTGTTTACCTTTTTCTTTTGGAAAATTTAAATCAATTAAAAAAAAATAGAAATAGTAATCAATAACACTACTATGAACAATAACCCTGCACTTGTTTATGGAGTTTACTGCATATTTGCACACCCCTGGACCTTCCGTTCCTTATGCTCACTCCATTCCTATATTTTCTATTTGTACAGTAATTTTTTTCTCACTTTCTTATAATTTCCTTATATCTTCCTTTACTGTATATTTGTATCATACAGACATTTTATATTTTATTTTATTCTTCTTAGTCAAATTTTACTTATATATTTTTACTTATAATTTTACTTATAATTTACTTTTGTTTTAATATTTATTTCCTATATAGATATTCTTTCTTATTCCTTCTTAGATAAGTAACTTTTTTGTTTCTTGTTTCCTTTTTGTTCTAAGGTCAGGGCAGTTGCCTAAGCATTTCACTGCATATCGTAGTGTGTATGATAGTAGTGTGACAAATAAAATTTGAATTTGAATTTGAATTTGAGTGTGGCTGGATTGTTACAACTGGGTGGGAAATATATATATATATATAGCATTTAGCATTTCTATTTCCTATTATATTGATTTTAAATTCCTGTACTAACCCTCAATGAGAGACAGAGAGAGAACAGTGTACACAGGATGGTCCTGAATCTGACACATACTCAACTGTGTGTGTGTGTGTGTGTGTGTGTGTGTGTGTGTGTGTGTGTGTGTGTGTGTGTGTGCATGCGCACGTGTGTATGTGATGACAGTGGAAAGAATAATTGGACAAAGCTTCATGCAAATCTCAGTGTGGTGCAGAATTAAAGGTGCGATATGTTCGCTCATGCAGTTGACAAGTTGAGCCCTCATTTTCTTCTCTCAGAATAAAAAAATGTGTGTGTGTGTGTGTGTGTGTGTGTGTGTGTGTGTGTGTGTGTGTCTGCGTGTGCTCGTGTGTCAAAGGAACTTAACGACCTTGGCTTCATGTACAGTAGGTAGAAGGAGGAACAGTGATGGGCTGCAGGCTGACACTTGGCACTGAGAAAGCTCAACATTCTAAGATCAGTGAAGCTGCTGCAGTTGTCAAAAAGGTAAAGAACACAGTAAAAAAAGGTAAAGAAGACAGTATAATATCCCTGCTGCTGAGATAATTTTCGGAGAAATGTATAAACACAAATATGTGTCTTACTCAGCTGAGTGACTATGTCAAAAGAAGTAATTATTACTATAACACTATCACAACTAGTGTAAAACTATATCTGTACCACTGTAATACCGCAAGACTGTAGTTTTGTAACACTTTAATGAAGTAACACTGTAATATTATTCACACTGAAATACTATGATGCTGGAACAAGTTTAATTTAAACAGATTTCATGTTTAGTGTTTAATTTGATGAGATTTTAAATTGTTTATTAAGAACAATTTATTAATTGCAGTAATTTTTCTATTGTCTTTATTAATGATTTACAGCCCCATCTAGTGGCAAGTTTAGCATTAATTTAAACCGCAATTTCTGGTGTTCACTTGATTCAGGAAATAGTAAGTGCTACATAGTAAGGGCAGCGATAACTAGGGTTCTCTTGAATCACTGTGTATTTCTGTAATCTTTAACCTTCCAACAGCATCGCCTATAAGTATTTTTCTTGATTTACTTTAATGTTCATTATATTGGTATATAAATGTCAACTGTTGTGGTTAAAGTGAATTGATCGGCCATTTTCATTTAGCTGTTGCAATGGTCACATTATGTGTGGGTGTCATGCAGCTGTGCTGTATATTTGCATATGGAAAGAATATTTGTTTCCAGGTATAACTGAATGTCATGACTGTAATTCTGTTAGTTTCTGGACATTATTATTTAATGTGTTCATTTGTTTATCTGTAGTTTTACTCCATACCCAAGACCATTAAACCTGTGGACAAACAAACTTCTTGTCTACATGTAACACTGTAATCGACACACAGTAAAAGAAACTACAAAGTACTATTTTAAAGTTTAGACTGTAGGCCATAAATGTGAATGTGAATATTATTATGAATATAACACTTAAACAATGTAACACTATGAGGAGAAACATGAATGTTTACATTTCTTGTATTATAAAACAGAGATTTATCCAGAGCGACTTACAAAAGTGTTTTGAAGTTTCTGTTATTGGATAGATCCTTATGCTAGGGTTAGTTTATTTGTTCACTAACTATAAGTACAACCAGTCTAACGCTGGTGGGAAGT
>QMIH01001889.1:66083-100320 GCA_003987875.1 Clarias batrachus
TTTTTATTTATTTATTATATTTTTTAAATATCAACTTAATTATTTTTATATCAATTATTGTAAAGGATAAAAAATGACACCTTCAGGAGACTCACATTTTTTGTACAATTATTTCTAGTAGTTTCTATAATTTCAGTTATGAAATCTCAGTACCTGAATCGCTGATAACTGAAAAAAGAGATTAAGTTTTATAATCTTTGTTCTACTGTAATGAGGAGTGTTATCAAACTGTTGCATAAAGGCAAGAGAACATCAGAGGAAACACGGCTGGTGTTTGAGACATGGCCAAACACAAACAGATTTTCTGTGTGTGAAGTTTGGCTCTAATTTAACACCAGGAGGCCGAAGAGCACTTGAAGAAATTTAGGATTCGAATAAAGACAAATTCAAACAAAAACATTTATAGGGTTTAACCAAATAACTTTGAAATGATGTACTAAATGGCATTAACCCTTATTTGATGTCAATCAGTTCCGCTCTAATTGTAATTGCAGACAGGTAGTCTGATGCTGTTCTGCTAAATGAGCTCTGTCTACTGAGAAACGCTCACCAAGCTCCACCCACTGATCAATCACTCCATTTTTCTTACTGTATATCTGCCCCATTCCTTAAACAGAATGGAGAAAATGAGATCAGGACAGATGGGGATATCTGTTGTTCTGTCATTCTCTCTTTCTTTGTCTTCCTCTTGATGTTTCTCTGTGTGTCTCATCAAGGCTGTAAACATTCCTGTTTTTTTTCTTTCTCTACAGAATTGTGTCTCATCCAGTAGAACTGCAGGTTGGAAGCATCAGGAATGAATTGAGAGACTCGTTTCCTTGCAATCTCTCTTTCTCATTTCGGCTCGATTGGTATTCAGATTTCATGCTGGCTGAAATCATAGTGAAGAGAGCGAGAAATGAGATCTTAAATTAGACCTGCGGGGAAAACGAGATGAGCCGATCTGAAATAACAGCAGGAATTATTTTATTTAACCACCTTAAACAAATTATTTTCCTGCTCTGTCACTTCACTCAAAAGATCAAAAGGCAAAGAATTAGGAAAATAGGAATCTCTTTATTTCTTCTTTTTTCTCTCACTCCACCTTCCTCTCACACTGCTGCCAGTTTTCATCTCTTCTCATTATTCTCCTATTTCCGTTGTGTTGCTCTTCAGGCCCTGTGTTCAGGATGAAAGGTAAATGTGTGATCTGTGGCTGAGGGCATCCATGTTTCAGCGGGTCAAAGGTGAAAAAGTCTTACATTATTCCTGAATTCTGGTGCTTGTAAAAGTGTAAGATGTTCCAGATGTACTCAGCATGTGTGAAATTTGAATGCATTTTTTAAAATTCGTTGACATAAAAACGTCATATTTTAATTGTGTTTTAGATGGAAGCTATGTGTTTTACTGTCAAATCTATTTTAATCCAGGCTTAATGGTGTTTCCTGCAAAGTAATTTTCCTCGCAGTTCAGAAAAAGCAGCAAGAAGATGAGGAGAAGAAGATGGAAGAGCAGGAAAAGAAGTTTTAGCTTCTTTTTCATCACACAGCTTTTGATTAAGAACTGAATAATACATCACATGGTATGGGTGTTTTATTGTCTTGCTGTTTTTCTGTCCTTCTCTTTCTCTGTGGTAGAGAAAGTTCTCCTGAAATGTTAGCACAAATTGCAGGAGAATGGCTTAATTCTCCATAACACACACACACACACACACACACACACACACACACACACACACACACACAATTATATGTGTATAGAGTGGGAAAACTGGCAATAACATTGTACCATTATAAAGATGTGTAATACGTTGTATGCTCAGGCATCTCAATCCCACAGCCGCTTATAGTCGATGAACCGCTGGATGTCCAGGTAGTACTCTGAATATAATGTGGGCTTTATAGATAGAGCACCTTTACGAGCAAAGCCAGCCTGTTAGGGTGGGACAGTGTCTATTCTACTCAGGAAGGTGCTGCTTTCATTTCAGTATAGCTCATAGTCTCAGAAAAGCCCTCAAAGCCTAGGCCAGGGAGCAGACAAACAGGATAAACTAATGGTCTGCTAGCTGCACAGGTTCCACCAGAATTTAAATAGTCTGTTTCCTGAGCTAAACAAAAATTAAGAAAGATTCAAAGTTTGTTTTAGCAATTGAATTCATATAGAATTAGACCACACTGAATACACAGTTAATGTAATACATAGCCACACTAACTCTAAGAACAACAAATGGAATTCAGCTTAAAACAACTAAACTCCGACTCAGGTATGCTATAATGGATAATATTGAGCTTGTTCAGTGTGTGGAGTGCAGGATGTTTAGACGTTCTTCCTCATGCATTAGTGATATTTTTACTTGTGATTGGTGTGTGTTAGTTAGCATTCTGACAGAGAAGATGTCAGCGTTAGAGATGTGCATCCAGACTTAGAAATGAAACTAGTACTCCGGTGATGGCTCCCTCTGGTGGTGATCGGAGGGAGTCACAGAGGATGAGTTCGTGACAGCTGGGGTCTGTTCTTCATACGTCGCTAACTCGCTTTGATTGTTGTGGATTTGTCCTAAATTTAGATTGTTTTGTTCTTCGAAGCGAATCTCGCGCTTGCTGTCATAGCAACATGTCCGTAAGCTTAAACCTGCTTGGGAGCAGGTTTATTTCATGTAAACAGGATTTAGGCTGCGCTCCTGGCGGGTTATGATTGGTTGAAATGGCGAGATCACATCTGATTGGTTAAAGAGCATGACTGACACGGACTGACTCCGCGGGGGGAAAAAAAGTATCTTGCATGAATATATGGATGGATGTATTTAAACATAAATACAGTATATGTATACATGTGTGTGTCTGTGGTCATCATTCGTGTGTTAATCTCAGTGTGTGTCTAATCATATGTAACATTCTATCTCCTGATTGCGTCTATATAAGTGGAGGTTATTTTCTCAAATCTGTCTCAGTCATGTCTTGTCCGTTTATGAGAGAGCAACCGGTTACTGAAGGTGTGAGGATTATACGCAGAGTTTTTCACATTCCTCGTGTATTGTGTGATAGACAGAATCCTTTAGCACAGCATGACAATATACTTCTTACTATACTTGTTCTTCTACTTCACTTTTACACTGTAARCMCGATTAAGTTGGCAAAACTCAAAATATTTGAGGTAATCAGTTACATATATTTTTAAATAATTTTAAGAACTATCAATATTTGAAATTGTTGCAAATAAAGTAAATTCAATCTAGTGCGGGAATCGAACCTGGGTCTTTCGCATGGCAAAGTCAAATAAAGCTCACTCACATCATCCACCCTTTCAGTTTTAAAAATCCTTTGTTTATTCAAAAAGTATATATTTGTGCTCTGTTGTTTTTCTGGGGTACTCATTTTACATTTTGTCTGCTTTGCAAAAGTTGCTTTCTTTGTGATCTGTGTATATTTTGACTGAAACAAAGCTGCTCGTATCGGCTCATATCGGCAGCATTTTGATCAAAGGGGAGATTCTAAGTGTAAAGTAGAAACAGCAGCTTTATTTCATACTGCCAATAGAACCAGACAAATTGGAGCCGTTACCTTTGGGCCATTACTTTTGGGCTGAATACGCTCAGCACTCTCTCCAAAAGCCCTCACCCAATCTCATCCCATTCCAATGCATTCTGGGATTTCAACCACCACTCTTCCCCTGGTCGGGCAAACCCTCTGAACTCCTGGCCGTCGACTCCTGGCTCCATCGGAGTGAGGAAACTTGGGAACAGCCTCATGTACACCTCCAGAGAGCCGTCGCCGCACCAGGGAGCAGACTGACTGCCATCAACGTCCTAACCTGGCCTATCATCCTGGTCAGTGGGTATGGCTGTCTACCCAAGATCTTTGCCTCCGGCTCCCGTGCAAGAAACTCAGTCGCAGGTACATCCATTCAAAATAATTAAAGAAATAACTCCGGTTTCATTTAGATTGGCTTTACCTAGAAATTACTGCATCTCACCCATGTTTTATGTCTCTATGCTCAAGCCTGCTGGTGGACCAAGATAAGTGGAAGACCGGGAGGTGGCTGGTGACTAGAATAACCCCCACTCATCATCGACGGCGAGGAGGCCTAATGGGTCCACGAAATCCTGGATTCACATCGTCGGGCCTGAGGTCTTCAGTACCTGGTGGACTGGGAGGGGTATGGTCCGGAGGAACGCTCATGGGTGAATGCGGAAGACATCCTTGACCCCAGTCTGGTAAATCACTTCCATAACCTAATGGAAGTCATACTAGTTCCATTCAAACTCCATTAATCACAACCCCATGCCTAAGGCTGATCACCGGCACAGGTGTCAGCAATTACCCACAGACTTCAACGTGCTCGCTCACTCTCACCACGTCGCGAAGTCTTGTTTTGCTGCTGCTGACATTTCTCAGCGTTTGACTCTCTTGCCTGGACTTTGATTCTGATTCTGGTTTGCCTACACTGTTCTTATTGCTCTGGTTCGACCCTGATTTGTTTGTTTATGATTTGGTTTCCAATAAAGTTGCATATGGCTCCCATTCACGCTGACTCCTCGTTACACCAGCGTTGAATGATTATTTAAAACTGAAGCATTTTGTGTGGATTCACACGAGTCATTTTATCATGGAGAGTGTATAAGAATATTTACGTAAAAATATAAAAAACTATTATTTTTGTTCCTTTATTCAAGTCCTTCCTGTGCTGTTGGACACTGGCATGCATCAGCACATCACTCCCCGAAACTCTGGGTTGCTACAATATAGTTTCATTCACAAAAATACTTGCAAAGAAAAAAAAAGTGATTGGCATCGTCGATGATGCAGTCGACCCCTTAGGGTTGAGGAATCAAGCACAGGCAGAAGATGAGTGAGCTATATGTTGATTTCTCTCTCTCTCTCTCACACACACACACACACAGACAAGTGAAGGTGAATGATGCGCATGTTCTGATGTCTGTGTGTCTGTAGCAGTTTACAGTAACCAGGGCCTGAGCAGAGTTTACACAAATAATGAGCAAAGTGCTATAGCAGGGACCAATCGGAATGGGACCATGTAGATGGTGTGTGTGTGTATGTGTGTGTGTGTGTGTGTGTGTGTGTGTGTGTGTGTGTGTGTGTGTGTGTGTGGAGGAGAGAGAGAGTTATTCTGCACACACAGCATTTGTGGATACTGACGGACAGAGTGAGTTTTTGTTCTTTAGCATTAGCTATTGTGTTGTGAGCTGAAACTAATCCATCTTCTGCTGAATCACATTAGTGTCAAAGCTTTAGTAGCTGCTTCAGTCTTTCTGTGGTTTCACCTCTCTTTTCCAAAGTTAGGATTAAAACCACTTGTAGGGGAGTTAAAGAAATCGTTTTGTTTAAATTTAAAAGAATAATTTTGATTAACATTATGAGTTTCTGCATTGTGTATTCTTAGTTCCTGAACCAATACTTGCTGGAGTGTTGGAGTGTTCTCTGGTTTATTTACAGAGTAGAGGGCATATAAGACCTAAAGTGAACCACAGGAAGTATGTAAGGAATGAGCCTGAACTCAAGAAACTCAAGAGTGATGAAGTATGCTCAAGTTAATATATTTGAGTATGAATCAGAATGATCAGATGGTCCCTGATGAACGAGTACTGGTGACGGTGCTGAGGGAAAAACTCCCTGAGATGGCAATAGATAGAAACCTTGAGAGGAACCAGACACAACAGGGAACCCAGCCTCATCTGGGTGATAACGGATAGCAGGGATTGATCTGCACTCATACTGTGTGTTAGGARGCTGSAAGTYCARTAKAACAGGAGACGTGTTTAAGTTCATATGGAGTCCAGTTGGTTATTGGAGGCTCAGGTAGACTCTAGGAAACTCCAGTCTTGAACTATTGAGTGACTGCAGTCACGAGTCATCAGAGAACAGCTGTCTGTATCAGGCAAAGACAGGACTGTTTTCATTGTAAAATGGAACTGTCCCCTGTCACCGCATGCATCCCAGACAGACCACCTGGACAACAGACCCTATTTTGTATCAACAATTTTTCTTCAACTGTACTTTCTCTATTTATTCTTATTGTTATTACTTTTCCTTTTTGCTTTCCTTCCTCAGGCATTTACACCTCTAGTGTTACTTGGAAAGTTTTGACTATTTAACTACACACAATCTGTTTATTTCTGTTTTTATTTCTGTTTTTATTTTGTGACTTGATTCTGAGCTTTGGAGTCATGCAGGAGCCATCATACATTACACATGATATTGCCTGTTTTGTTAGTTTCTCTCTCTTGGTTTCTTTCTTGGTCTCTCTTTATAAATAGTGATGCAGTGTTTTGTGTATGATTAAACTCAATAAAGATATTGTAATTTTCTCTGTCCTAATAGGATATATTCAATTGAATTTTAAATAAAATTTTATTTGTATAGCGCTTTTGCTATTGTCGCAAAGAAGCTTTACACAATCAAATATAGAGCCATGCAGGGTAAGCTGTGTGGTGTATGTGCGGTGGGGATCTCGCTCCAAGATTTTCTGAAAAGTTGTCAGCTATGACTTATATTTTAGGAATAAAAATTATATGGAAAATTTGTCATCAGATTTTATTATGAAATTAAAAGAAATTATAATTATTAACATTTAAAATTAAAACATTTCTATTGTGCATGGGACTTTAATATGTAATATATATTTCAATCTTGTTTAATCATCCTTATTTTTCTTAACATCTAACTTTGTTAATTTTGTTATTACTATTATATACTGTTAATAAGAGGGTTAATAAATAATAATCAATAAATGCGCTTAAAAATCAATCATGACTCGATAACAACACATATGAATCAATACCAAGGCATTAATCAGGTGTTAATGTCTGGAGGAGGCAGCTGAAATTTTTTCAACATGTTACAGTTTTCCTCCCAACATTAATGACACTGACGAACACGTCAGAATTCACACCAAGCAAAAAGAGGATGTAAGCAGCTATTACCATACTCTACTGAGTGTTAGTTTGGAAAATGCCAAAAGTGAACATCAGGAAGGCAGCAGGGCCAGACGGCATCTCAGATTGGGTCCTGAAGGCCTGTGACGAACAGCTTTACCCAGTGTGCAATGAAATATGCAACCCCTCCCTGTAACAATTGGTAATCCCCACATTCATTAAATAGACCATTATCATTTATATCTTACAAAGAAACCCCAACTTGCCTGCCTCAGTGACTTTTACCCTGTAGCCCAGACCTCTTGTATGATGAAGTGCTTTGAAAGGATAATCAGAGACTTCATCATCTCTTCACTAACTGATACACTGAACTTATTACAGATTGCATACCATGCAAACAGAATGACTGATGACACCAACACACCTCCTTCTCACATGGCACTAAGGCAGACATGTCTCACCCTCCCTCACCCTCAGCACAGGATCTCCCAAGATTGTGACCTGAGCCCCCTGCTGTACTCACTGTAGATAAATGAACACATTAAACTCCGTCGGCATTATTATTATTTTTTTTGTTGATGATAATGTTTCCGTGGGCCTCATCTCTTATAACAACAAGATGTCTTACCTGAAGAAGATTACAGATCTGGTGCCAGGAGAACCACCTTTTTTATGAACATCAACAAGACAAAGAATTTGATAGGGGTGAAGCAGGTGAGGAGCTACCAGCTTCTTATGATCAATGGCACCCCACTGGAGGCAGTGGACATTTTCAGATTCCTTGGCATATCTTTCTAGAATAAAATGTTTATTTTTAGTATTATACTACAATAATAATATTAATAATAATATTAAACTTTAAACTGTGATCAAGCAACCTTGAAATAATCTCAAATAATGGCAGTAGCTGAAAAGACAAAAAAAAAAGACAAAAGAAAAAAAAAGAAATATTTGTATCATGTTTTGTGCTGATTATGTGAAATGCATGCTGAAAAGAATTTTGGAATTACTTAGACATTTTCTGTGTTGTCTCCTAGTGACATGACTTTAAGTCAATCCTATATCCACTCATAAAATGTTCCAAATGGTTCTTCTCTCTGCAGATAGACCTTCTGAGGATGGGGTGTGTGACCAATATGCATCAAACACACACACACACACACACACACACACACACACACACACACACACACATTGACACACACACATATCAGGTAAATCTAATAGCAGGTGCAATATCATAGAAGGGTGATATCATTATTTTTCATTAGTGCTCCTTCACAACTTACACAATATTCACCTCAGAACAAAATCTAATCACAGCTAATTAAAACACACACACACACACACACACACACACACACACACACACACACACACACACACACACACCTTTTCTATTGTTTCAAGTACCCTTCAGCTGAGGTTTTTACCAAGAATGGAAAACTCATTCAGGTGCACACATACAACTAAGAATATAACCCACACACACACACACACACACACACACACACACACACACACACACACACACACACAAATAAACATTTTCAAATAAACAGTTTTAATATTTTTTTTCAGAAGCATCAGAAAATAGACAAACTGAAAAGAATAAATCATGTGGTGTGCTCTATTACAGTCTCTCTTACAGCCTTTAGCTCATCATCACAGTCCATAAACAGGAAAAATAACCAAGAAACCCTCAAACAAAACTATGACAAAAGGAAATAAGAGTGAAGGACAAAACATTCTGAAAAACTATATAACAGAGAGACTACAGCAAGTGTATGCAGTCAGCAAAGAGTAACTAGCCAGAGGACAGACTAATTGTTCAAATGAGAGTGGTGTAGTCAATCAACCGGAGAGGCTGTGCAATCCAGGATTTTTTGAGTCAGCGTGCCCGCCTGCAGCTCCAGCCAGGAGTGTCTTGCCCTTTGTTCAGTTTTTCTTTTGTTTCAGTTTGTTTTGATGTGTGTGTGTGAGAGAGTAAAGAAAAAAGAAGAAATAAAAATTTCAAGTGTTGGACCCTGCATCTGCATCCGCCTCTTGAGCAACATGACAAACGCTATGGGATCATCTCTTTGTACAGCCAGTTGTGATGCATGTGTGTATCAAACACGCCAAATTTTGATGAGGTGCACATGCAAGTTATAAATACACTGTAAAAAAAGTCCTAATTTTACAGTAGTTTTCCTTTTTTTTAACCATATACAAATTTCCGTAAAATTACAGACATTATCTGTAAATTACTAAGTCGACCAATTCACCCTAATGTACCAAAGATCCAGTTGTTTACTGCCTGTTTGGAAGAGCATCCTTTCTTGGATACACTGGACTGTCCATTTTGCCATTTTTGTATGTTTTAGATTTGACTTACTTGCACTAAGGCATTAGGATTCTGAACTAAAAGGTAAAGTTATTTGTACATGTACATTATACACGAACTCAAGAGTAAGAAAAATGGGACCACATTTATTTGTAATAAAGTTTTCAATCCAACTTTAATTGGAACATTGGGAATCTTGTTTGAAATGTTTTATTTCTTCAAAGGTTTTTAGTCAAGGATATTTCACAGCAATGTTTAAGTTTGTAAGAGAGAATTTTCCACTGTTATAGCACAATAATCAAAATATTTCATTTTGTTTTTCATTTTAGGATTTTAATGTAATGCTATAAAACTGAACTTTTTATTGTATTACTTGCATCGTAACAAGTGTGAACATGTGTGTTCATAGGAATTTATGAAAAATTTGTTAAATGTCAGGGTTTTGTGTTATTGCTTTATTTTAAGATGTTTGATCTTCAATTTAGGAAAAATCTGTAAAATAAAAATATTTTGCTGCTACATGTCTAGTGCTATTTTAGTGACTATGTTAAATCGTATAAATTTTGGGAAAAATCTCTAAAATAATGGTGTTTCACTGCTAAATGTATAGTGCTGTTGCTTTATTGAAAGTCTTTAATTGTATAATTTTTAGCAAAAATCTGTAAAATAACAGCATTTCTGTGATAAATGTCTAGTGCTGTCATTTTATTAATGTTGTTTGACTGTAATAATTTAGGGAAAATCTGTAAAATAACGGTGTTCCTCTGTAAAAGGCTAAATAAACTCCTCCCTGGCACCCTCTGGAGGAATGTTAGGTGCTCGGTTCCTTCCTGCCATGTTTCAGGATGCCGAACACCTAACACCCCGCCATCTAGCCTCAGTGTCAAAACTTGTGCCCCTTTCAGAGAGGCTGGCAGTGGGGAACCTTCTGCAAGGTATGTCTCTGTAGGTACAAAGCACATAGAGAGATGATACAGGATTTATTTTGCACATTGTTCTCCGCGTTTCAATGGCGTGGTCTCCACTTCCATGAAACTGGAAGGAGCTCATCTGCTGACTCGGAAATTACAGACTTTGCTGGAAAAAGAGGCCATAGAACATGTTCCCCTGCCAGAGACCCAAGCTACTAAAGCTAGTATTTCCTGGTTTCCAGGAGAGATAGGGGGATGCATCCAATTTTACATTTTCGTGGGCTGAACATCAAAATGTTGACAGCCAAAATGTTCTCAAATCTAACCAGGAGATTGGCTTGTGACAATTGACCTGTAGGACGCATACTTTCATATAGAAATATTGCCACAACACAGGAAGTTTCTGAGGTTTCCTTTCAGGGATGAAGCTTACCTGTATCTGGTCCTTCCAATTGGCCTAGCCCTGTCATGAATTAATATAGACGACTGGCTGATCCTGGCTCAGTCATAGCAGCTAGCGCTTCGACATCGAAATGTCGTCTTAGCTCACCTCCATTCTTTAGGATTGAGACTCAACGCCACGAGAGGCGTTCTCTTTCCTGCTCAGAGGACAACATATTTGGGTGTCGTATGGAATTCGATCGCAATGCAGGCACACCTGTCTCCTGTGCATGTTGAATACATTCTAACCCTAAAGGAAATCAGGCTAGGCCAGAAAGTGATTATTCATTACTTTCAGAGTTTTTTAGCTCTCATGGCAGCTGCGTCCACAGTGATACCTTTGGGCCTTCTGTACATGAGATCATTTCAGTTTCAGGCGCAGTGGACAATATTTCATCCCCAAGCTCTGAAACCTTCACGTCTGGCCCCTGAAGGGGACCAACTAAGCAATGCTGGTCTAGGTGATGCTTATGCCCTAGTACTCTCAGAACGTATGTAGCCACTATTTTGCCTTGTCATGTTCTGACTGATGGGGTTTCTGTGGGAAAGCACCCTTTATTTGCTTGTTTTATTCGTGGAGCTAAACGGTTGAGGCCACCCACTAGAGCGACGGTCCCTTCATGGGACTTAGTTATTGTGCTCGAAGGTCTGCTTGACACCCCTTTCGAACCACTAGAGTCAGCACCTGTCAGGTTTCTGACTCTTAAGATGTTTTTTCTTATGGCCATTACTTCTTTGAAGAGAATTGGGGCTTTGTCAGTCTCCCCATCCTGCCTAGACTTTGCCCCTGTGCTAGTCAAAGCTATTCTGCATCCTCATCCGAACTGTCTTCCGAAAGTTCCATTCTCAACCATGCACCCAGTTGTTCTCGAGGTCTTCTGTCCTCCACCTTTTACAGCTCTGGAGCAGGAAAGACTTAACCAATAAAATGTACTGTGTCCAGTACGTGCTTTTCATATTTGCGTCCACCGCACTAGCCAGTGGCGTAAGTCAGAGCAGCTTTTCAGAGCAGCTTTTCCGCACACATTTGTCAGGCTTTATAGTTTCGACATGCTACTCCGGGCTCATGGGTCCTCGAGTCAGTCTGAGACCTCTTTGGCTATTGTGCGCACACTCTACACAACCTGGAGGTCCAGGCACTTGCAGTGTGGCAGCGTTGGAATTCTCATTCCCATACCGTTTTCACGCAGCATCGAGTGTAGCTTTTGAAAGGGAACATCTCGGGTTACTTTGCTGTAACCCTGTTCCCTGAAAAAGCGGGAACGAGATGCTGCGCTCCAATGCCGCTGGCGTGTTTGATATACACATGCTTCACAACCAGCTAAACAATGAGATAGATAGCGTTTCCATGCAGCATCTCATTCCCACTTTTTCAGGGAACAGGGTTACAGCAAAGTAACCCGAGACATTTCTTCTCGCACACACACACACACAAACACACACACAAACACACAGACACATTATTTTCATAGAGGGCAAGCACCAGGCCAAGTGAAACTCATTTGTCTCTTTCTTGAATATATTTGATACTGCCAGCCTATGTTTTAATCCATAGTGTGGACTCTCTGATTTTTTTTTTTGCCTTATTTGAAATAAACATTATGCTGACAATATTTATATCCTGTTGTCTTCTCATGTTGCAGTGGTGTTTTTGTCATTGTCATCTCTGTACATCTGTCAGAACTACAAACATCACTTGACCCAGGGCCTACTCAGGAACTTTGATAAAAAACCCACACTCTGCTCAAGTATGATAAGAAGACAAAGGAGTTATAGTGGACTTCAGCACAAAGCAGAAGAGGAACTACCAGACCCCCGTCATCAACAAGAGCCCAGTGGAGAGAGTGGACAGCTTCCGTTACCTCGGTGTTCACATCACGCAGGACCTGTCTTGGTCCTATCACATCAACACCGTGGTGAAGAAGGCCCGACAGCATCTCTACCACCTCAGACGCCTGAGAGACTTTAGACTGCCCTCCAAGGTGCTTAGGAACTTCTACTCCTGCACCATAGAGAGCATCCTGACGGGAAACATAACGACCTGGTTTGGGAACAGCACCATGCAGGACAGGCAAACTCTTCAGAGGGTGGTGCGATGAGCTGAGCGCATCATCCACACCGAGCTCCCTGACCTGCACTCGATCTATAGCAAGCGGTGCTGGACCAAGGCCAGGAAGATCATGAAGGACCTCAGACACCTCAGCAATGGACTGTTCTCTCTGTTGAGGTCAGGAAAGCGATTCAGCTCCCTGAAGGCCAACACAGAGAGACTGAAGAGGAGCTTCTTCCCACAGGCGATACGGTCTCTTAATCAGTACAACACACAGTACTGATCCATTTTTCACATGCACACATGCTTCTGCACTCACTCTGGACATTCAGGGCATTCAGGTCATTCGCTCACTAGTCCTCACTGAACACCTGCTCACTCATGGACATTATGCACATAAGACACTTTAAATATGCACACAAGCCATTTTAACATGTCACTTTACTGCATATTTGCACAGCCCTGGACATTCCGTTCCTAATGTTCACTCCATTTCAATATTTTTTGTTTTCTATTTGGACAGTTACAATTTTTCTTTCTAATATTTTCTATTTGTACAGTTCTTCTCACTTTCTTATTTCCATATATATTCTTTTAATATATATTTGTACTTACATACATTTTATATTTTATATTTTATTTTATTTTATTTTATTCTCTTGGTCAATTTTTACTTATATATATATTTTTCTCAAATTTACGTTTGTTCAAATATTTATTTCCTTTATAGATATTCCTTCTTAGATAAGTAACTTTTTTGTTTTTTTTTTGTTTTCTTTCTTGTTCTAAGGTCAGGGCAGTTGCCTAAGCATTTCACTGCATATCGTACTGTGTAGGATTGTGTATGTGACAAATAAAATTTGAATTTGAATTTGATAAACAGCATCTCTGGTTCTTAAAACAATTTGAGAGCTTTTTCTTAGAATTATGGTTCAAGTCTCAATATATCTTGCATTTTCACAAAATGTAAAAATTTTCCTCAGATAATATACTTTAACCTATTTACATCTCTTGTAAATAAAAAGTGGAATGGAATTCTGGTCTGCGGTAATTAAATGATATCTGAATAATAAGAAAGGTGTGTTCTCCCATACCACCGCACTTCTCCGTTCCCTGCACTGGCTTCCTTTAGCTGCCTGAATCAAATTCAAAACCATGATGCTCGCCTACAAAGGGATAAACAGTAATGCACCCACTTACCTCTCATCTCTAATCCTCTAGTACCGCATCATGTTCCCTGCCCAGGTGGTCGCACCATCTCTCAGGGGTCGAGGAAGACATGCATCTAGACTCTTTTCTGTTCTGGCACCTAGGTGGTGGAATACATTTCCTCCAGTTGTTTGTACAGCTGAGTCACTGGCAATCTTTAAACGACAACTCAAAACATATATGTGTATTCAGTACTTGTGCGAAACTAACCCTGAGCTGCCAGTGATCCAGACCCCCTCTGCCCTCTGGATCTGCCTGACTCATCCTGGTGTTTCGCTTCTGCTTGGAGATCTCATTGCATGGATACCCCGTGTGGTCTGTTTGGGATGCGTGTGGTGACTGGGGATGGTTCCACTTTTCCATGAAGATGTTCCTGTCCTTGGCTAATGCAGACAGCTGTTCTCTGAGGACTCCTGACTGCAGTCACTTCATAGTTCAGGACTGGAGATTCCTACAGTCTACCTGAGCCTCCAATAACCAACTGGACTCCATATGAACTTAAACACGTCTCCTGTTATACTGAACTTCCAGCCTCCTAACACACAGTATGACTGCAGATCAATCTCTGCTCTCTGTTATCACCCAGATGAAGAAGCGTTCCCTGTTTAATCTGGTTCCTCTCAAGGTTTCTTCCTATTTCCATCTGAGGGAGTTTTTTCTTGCCACCGTTGCCCTCAGCTGGCTCAACAGGGACAATCTAATCATTTTGATTTATACACATTTTTTTTACATTTCATACAAATTTCTTTTAATGGTGTAAAGCTGCTTTGCGACAATGATAAATAATACTAATAAAATTGAGGTTTATTAAATTGAATTGAATTGAATCTGCTTTCTGTTATAGTAAAAACTTTAGGGTGTGCAAGAGAATAAGACAAGATTTTAAAAAAACACAGAGAGTTTGGAGTTTAGCCACAAGAAGAAAAAAGAATTAAAATTAAAATATTTTAGTGTATTTGTCCATCAGCTGCCCTCCCTAGGACACACTGATCAATTCACTAGTCTTTCACACTGTGTTGATTTCAGTGTGGTTTTCATGAAATGGAAAAAGTTCCTGTGTGGCTGTGTTTTAGATTGCATTACTTTTAAACAAACAATAAACAGTGAAGCTTTAATGCAGGCTGAAAATTCTTCTGTACCTAGGTTAGGCTGACAGTGGGTACATAAACCATTACCTTCTATCACCTTGTACTTGAAAGTCAAAAAGTGCTATTGTGTAACAAGGAACTTGCAATATTATAAGCAATGTATGAATAGAAACATCACAGATATTTGTAAATTCATTATAGTTTAAAATTGATGTAGTTATTAATTATTCACTTGTTAATTGATGACTTGAGTGTTCATAACAATTGTAGTCCTGAGGCTTTCCAAGGGAGACCATCCCTAGCTTAAAAGGTAATATATATTTGTGTGTTTGTGTGTGTGTGTATAAACACACACACACAGTGGAACCTTAGATTGTGAGTAACTCTGTATGCGAGTGTTTTGCAAGATGAGCAAAATGTTTAAATATATTTTAATGAGTATTTACATTACGAGTTACAACTAGTACGTATGTGCTTTGTCTGCTGAGCATCACGTGATCACAACTGAGCAATGGTTCTTCTCTTTCTCATGCTGTGTGATTGGGTGATCATCTCCCATGCTCAGTCTCAATGCGTGTGCATCACTTGTATAGTTAACATCCATGCACGCATGTACTGTTTATTATAATATTGTGACCATGTGTGTGCATGTGCATAAAACATTTTTTTTATTTTGTGACCAAGTGTAGTGACCATATATATATATATATATATATATATATATATATATATATATATAGAGAGAGAGAGAGAGAGAGAGAGAGTAGATAGGTATATTGCATTGTGTCTTTACTTGTGTGTTTTCTCAAATGTGTGGTTTTGTAATGTCTATAGTTTATACGAAAAGTACAAGCACGTGCAAATGCACACACTTATGCTGTGGCATAGGTGTTACATGCTGTGTTGGTCAACTGGCTTAAACAACAAAATAAAAGAGAGTACCATCTCAAATCTTAGTGCTGTCAAGCTGCTGCTGCTAACTTTTGGTACTTAAACAAGACCCCATGGTGTATCCTGTCTTAACTGCATGTAATTGTGGATGAGCTTGGCAAACAAATGAGGTAAATGATTAAGCTTGCATTTCTGTCTAAAAAATGGTTCTGAATAAAGCTTCCAGCAGAAACTACTCTTACCAGAACAGAACTGTGATGGATGATGTAGCAGCGTTACAAAGAAATGATGATTCAAATGTTCACCTTTCTTAAACCTTTCATTGCATAAATAATTTATTTCTTTTCATTGCACACATTCGTCTTTCTGTGTGTATTTTTTTCCCTGTGATAATGGAATTGGTGATGATGCTTTTTTCCTGTCACATTAATAGTACATCCTCTGCAGGTTATGGTTAATTTATGAGTACTGAACATTTTAATTAGAAACATCGTGTTTCTGTATACTGCACAAATCACAATTTATTTTTAAATGGATGGCCCTGTATTTTTAATTGTACATTATTTGGTTCATCTGTACTCACATGGGCAATGTAATGTGTAAGCATGCATGTTGTTACTTCTCCGCTTTATTTTTAATGTTGCTCGCGGCAGCGTAACAGCCCATTAGTTCATGCTCGGGCAGTGATGAGATAAACTGGTCGATGTATGTCCGTTCTTTTATTTGCTGCATTGTCAGGCATAGTGCAAAACTTTCGGGTGGATCCCGCACTTAAATCAACTAAAACTATTGAAAACAAAAAAAAACTTTGGCTCTATATTCTAGCTTTCATCTCGCATGAATCACGCACACCAGACTGCATTATCCACAATGCATCAACCGCCCTGGACTACACTCCTGTAGACAGCTGTTGTAAAGCAACCTCTCTCTCTCCTGCAACAATGTGCCTGCATGTGCATGTGGGTGTGTGTGTGTGAAAGAGGCCAAAGTCAGAGATACAAGTTTGCACTATAATTAGGGGAGAATATAGAAGCTTTGGAAGTTGGATGTTTATACTTGGTGAAACCTGTTCCACTGGAAACCTTATTGCATTTGATGCTTAACAGTTATACTTCTCCAGATAATGGATACCAAATACACAGACAATTAACAATAACAAAGTAAGTGATGTGCAGAGGCCGATATTTGCAGCACTATCATGGTAAGCTGACCATCTGCTAGTCATCACTAAGGTTCCACCCTATTGAGACTGTATCTAAGCTAAGAAAAATGTGAAACACTCAGAAAGTTTGTTTTAGTAAATATTTTTTAAAAATTCATACTGTATGCAAAGTTAGCACCTGTAGCTCACTCACTCACTCACTCACTCACTCACTCACACTTCATCTATACCACTGTTCAGGGTCATGGGGGGCCTGGAGCCTATCCCAGGAGTCTTAGGGCACAAGATGTGTAAAGCTGCTTTGCTACAATGACAATTGTTAAAAGCTCTATACAAATAAAACTGAACTGAATTCAATTGAAAGGAAGTCCACTGCGCCTGGAGCCAGGCCAAGTCCATATGGCTAGGGATAACCTCGACTACAATAGTGTAAATCGGCAATCCGTTAAACAAAGGAGACAGTTTTACAGCTTCACCCTGAGTTGGAGGAACCACTAACCCACACTGCTAACCCTCTTGCTGACCTCCACAGAACATACCTTTGCTTAGGATCAAAGAAACGTCTCGGATTACTTTGCTATAACCCAGTTCCCTGAAAAAGTGGGAACGAGATGCTGTGTGAAAACGCTATGGGAACATCTTTTTGTTCAGCCGGTTGTGAAGCATGTGTGTATCAAACATGCCAAATTTTGGCTTATATAACCTCGGTCAGGTGATATCATCTGATGAGGTGTACCTGCAGGTTATAAATAGGAGTGAACCAGAAACATCCTCAGGTTAATTGTCTATGGTGTAAAATAAGAGATGTGCAGCACCTGAAACTACAGATACTGGAACCCTGTGCTGGCATTTCTCCTGTGGTGTTGCTATCAGTGTGTGAAGAGTGGGAGAAGAGGGTTGCATTGACAATCCATCACAATGGGCAGCACATTGAACATTTTTTTATAAGTGGCCAGAAACTTGTAAATAACTCATGAAAGAATATATTTAATTTATTTAAAACCAAGCACACCATTGTTTTTCTTGTGAAATTTCCAATAAGTTTGATGTGTCACATGACCCTCTTCCTATTGAAAAAACTAAAGTTGGATCCAAGATGGCCGACTTCAAAATGGCCACCATGGTCACCTCCCATCTTGAAAAGTTTGCCCCCTCACATATACTAATGTGCCACAAACAGGACGTTAATATCACCAACCATTCCCATTTTATTAAGGTGTATCCATATAAATGGCCCACCCTGTATACGCGTGTTTGATAAAAACATGCTTCACAACCGGCTGAACAAAGAAATGTTCCCATAGCGTTTTCACACAGCATCGAGTGCAGCTTTTGAAAGGGAACTATTTCCAGAGACAATCATTTAAAGGATGCCAATAGGATGAAAATAAATATATATACACATGCCTATTTAGAAGATTGTATGCCTAAATGGACATATGCATATATGTAGTTGTTTTAATCTAGGAAAGATAATCAATGGTTACAACCTCTTTCTGTCGATATAAGTATGAATGAGTATGCAGGATATGAAATGTGTGATATCGAATGCAAGCTTGTTTCATTTAAAGATCATTGGTGAGAATGACAAGTTTGTAGCGTGAACACGGCTCATGCGAATATACTTTATAAAAGTACTAAAAACTTCATCAGGATGTTCCCCCACATGACATACCAACCATTAAGCTAATATATGCAGAAAAAAGACCCGTGCAGGGTGTGACTAAGCCCCCCAACAACAATGTGATTGGGACAACCACCTGTGGGATGGACAGGTCCGAACAGGTCCATCGCTTCCTCGCTCTTTTCGCCATCACTCGTGCTTCCGGCCTTGCGGGCACTTTTCACCATCGTCCTTTTGCCACCGCACCACCAAGCGACCGAGTCATCTGCTCCTCAAGAACTCTCAACTAAACTTCTTGCCAGAACTCCAAAGTCTTGCAGTGAAGAATCCCCCAGTAGACCAAGCAACCAACGTGTCACCAAAGGGCTTTCCTGAAAGACGTCATCTCAGCAACATCTCCCTCCTCAGAGGCAAATCACAGAGGAGATGGCAACGTAACATGAGTAAACAAACAAAGCTTCATCAAAATTGTTGTGCTAGTGGCGTCAGTGCTAAAAAGTAAAGGTCGGCGGACCCGCCGGTGGGTCCACATGCATTTTTTTCTGGTAGCCATAAAAATAACTTAAAATGCTCTGTCATATTTGATCATATATATATAAGTGTAGTACATCATTTAAATCTGCAAAGGGTCTTCCTTTATTTATGTATACTCACTATATGAACAAAACATTGTGCTTTTGTAAAATAAAGAAAATAAACAGGGTGCGCTGTCAGCCGCCTCAGTCTACGTGAATATCTTTCTGAAACCCGTCACTAAAATTAACTGAAACTCCATGAATACTTTACACACTGACATGAGAAATACATCGATTTAAAGCTTAAAGGGTCTACTTTTAAATAAAGCAAGTTAAATAAAAAATATATATTCTCATTTTATGTAATCTGTATGAATCCGAGGAGAGGCACAGTTTTTTCGTGGCACTTCATTATCTGATAATGACTGGAGGCAGGACACGCCCACAGGACACACCCACATGCTATTCACAGGGAAAACAGCTGTGGAAGCATGCTACATACAAGACCACGCCCCCTGCACACACACACACAAACCAGACACACACACACACACACAAACAGATTGAGTGAGTGAGTTTCCTGCACGT
The DNA here is from genome assembly GCA_003987875.1 of Clarias batrachus. Taxonomy (NCBI): domain Eukaryota; kingdom Metazoa; phylum Chordata; class Actinopteri; order Siluriformes; family Clariidae; genus Clarias; species Clarias batrachus. The sequence continues at coordinate 85,760 of QMIH01001889.1, forward strand.
GTGGAAGATATGACGCACTGTACAGGTTTATGGAGCTCTACAATGTTCTGGACGGTGGGAGGAGTTTATCTTTTATTCAGAACAACACTGAAACTCCGACAGAAATGGGTGTGTTTTAAAGAGTTATTTTCTCCACTGGAGGAGGAGAATCCAACAAGCTGTTACCATGGGTGAGTTACTAAGTCTCATATAATCCTTATTCTGATCATATAAATCTCATATTATTTTATTTTTACATACATAGTTTAGGGTAGCACGTAGAAAACACTGCTATTCGGGCTACCATACTGCCTTATGTAGCTTAGCACAAACCTGCTATCTCCCGGTGGCTAAAGCTAATGCCTTATGTGATGGTTGTCAGTATCAGCTGTGGTGTAAATATTCCAATTTATTTTACCCAGTTTTGGATACATTTAGCTTACGGTAGCTACTTGGTTCAGTTTTTGGTTAGCTTATGACATTGCTATCTGTGATGTTATTTAGCACAAACACTTTAGCTCCCGGTGGCTAAAATACTACCTCATGTAGCTTACTGATATTCAGATATAAGAATAAAAAGCCCCCCCCCGCTTTTTTGTATTTGTTGTATGACATTACAAAAGCTTGTGGTGTCTTTATGCATGGTCATTAGTGATTGATGATGATATACAGTAGTTTATTTTATTGTGTTATCATGCTCATGCTGTATTTTTCTTTTTTTATATAAACAGTTGTGACAGTGAAAATGATCAGCCACCTGTTTGATAGAAATCAAGGGCTCTGGATTCTGGATGGAAGGGGTCTGGATTCTGGTCATTTTAAACTGGATGTACACACAATAAGCATCGGTCTGTGAGTGTGTACAACCAGCACATGGACTGACCTCGGGTTACAGAAGTGTTGCTCCAGCTAGTAACATTGTCTGTATGCAGTGTAAAGCAGTGTATGGTAAGAAGCAAAAAACACCATGGAAACACCAGGTATGTAATGTACACTTATATTTTTCAGTTAAACAGGAACTGCTTTTTGAAAGTGGCACAAAGATGTATGACTGTGGTGTAAGAGTGGACGAAACACCTTTTTTCTTTTCATTTCATTTTGCACGGGCATATTTATGCCATAAATGTACCTTCTGTGTATAAGATGATCTGTTTCTGTCCATCTCCATTCATCCTGAACATTTCATAGGGTGTAAGAGTGAGTTATTCTGCCGGTCAGTTAACGATATTCTAAATAAGCTACAAACAAAAAAAAAATGTTTTTTTGTCCTGAAATTATTTTCTTTTAGCATTTCCCTGTGTCACATACCTGACTGAGGCTCATTATGCAAATCATTATTCGGGTTTTTGTCTTCTCTGGTGTGAATTAGAGCATTATTCATGATCATTCATGCCTCCTTGCATACGGCCTTTTCAAAACAAAGTGTCTTGAATATAAACTACAAATGAATATATTGTTTTCTGTGAATGAGTGATCAAGATGATTATCACATCATTTTTAAGTAAAAACTCTAGACTACAAGATCCAGGTAACAACAAATATTAACAAATAACAAATTTTAGGAACATGTTTTGTGAACGTATTTCAGTGATATTTTTTGTTGTTTTCAATAATCACGCATAACTGTTATTTTCTCCAAAATACAAACTTGTACATGCATGCTGCTCACATATTACTGTAGCCCAGTTTGTGCTGAATACAGTCTAGTTAGCCTTTATACATTTATATGTTTATAAGAACTGAAAAAATATATAAATGTCAGGACATGTCAGAACTTCTTCAGGGCCGCAAAACACTCAGACTCCTAAGGGTTAAAACCCAAGGCTCTGCTGTTGTGATTTTCTCAGATGTAGTAACCAGTACCAAAAATTTGGGCACTTCCTCAGAACTCTATTAAACTCTTTCTCCAAACTGTTTGAATGTATCTATAGTGTGTGTGTGTGTGTGTGTGTGTGTGTGTGTGTGTGTGTGTTTAAGTAACATAGTTTCATGTATCATAGAGTAGTTCAATAAATTATTGTTTCTTTATAAAGAACTGTTGTCTTGGTTGTGTATTTTTCAGCACTGAGGTTGTGCCTAAACATTTTCCCAGATCTTACATTACTTTGCTCATAATTACCATAAATACCAGCTTCTGTATTATCATCATTGGCCACGGGATAAGGAGAATTGGTAAGATACACTTAGTCGTGCTAGACACTAGACTGATGAATGATGAAGTGTATGCTATAAAATTTAACCATTCTAATCAAATCAACACGAAAAAGATTTGATTCAACTCTGACAAAGAGCTGAAACCCAACAGTTGGTAAGCGATGCGTGGTTGCAATCATTGGAGATTAAGAGAAAGGCCTTGGGGTGCTGGGTCAAGTGTATGGTGGTGACCAAGTGGGTGATGTCAAATGTGGCAGCGACATTTGCATGGTGATGCAAACAATCATGCCCCTTCCTTTCCTTTTACTTCTCTCTCTCTTTGCCCTGTCATTCCGTATTGCAGTGAAGATGTCTAGTACAATACTAGAGTCAGGCACATCACCATGTAATCAGGTATTAGTAAAACGCATCAAACTGCACTTACGGGAGGTGTTTTCTTACTAAAGCATTCAGCTTGTCCATATTAGTATCCAGAGATCTCATCTTGCCCATGATAACAGACAGGAGATAACAGACAGGAGATAATTCCTCATTCTTTCCTTTGCTCTGCTTGTCTCTGATCCTCTTTACATCCACCTTTAGCTCCTCTGCATCATTTCCTTCCACTTCTGTATCCTGTCAGTGTCCTCCTCTGTATCCCATCTGGAATGTTTAGAGTCCTATACTCAATCGGGTCTCTAATACCGACTGGCTTCAGTGCATCAGCTGTTCCCTAGTGTATACAAAGAACCATTTTTGTGCTGCTGCGCACTGATCCCACAGAGCACCAAAAACATAATTAATGATTAGATGATGCACTTGATGACGCAGACTGGGACATGTTCAGAAACAGCTCCGATGACGTCAACGTGTTTATGGAAACGGTTGTGGGATTCGTCGGGAAACTAGCGCATGATACAGTACAGAAAACCTCTGCCTACAACACGGGACTTGCGTTGGGGGACATGGACCTGTACATGGCTGCGTCATATAACATCTGGAAGGCGGTGAAAGAGGCGAAGCAGTGTTCCGGTAGGAAACTAGAGTCACAGCTCCAACAGAGTGACTCTAGGAGCCTGTGGCAGGGACTAGGAACAATAACGGACTACAAAGCACCAACATCCGGTATGACGAATGCGGACATGACAGATGAGCTGAACATTTTCTATGCTCGCTTTGTGGCTGCAGCAAAAGACGCTAGCAATGCTAATGCTAGCGGCGCTAACTGCTGCAGACAGGAAGTCACTGCCAGCACCGGAAACGCGCTCATCATTTCCGAGCATGACGTCAGGAGAGCCTTCAAGAGAGTGAACACCAGGAAAGCAGCAGGAATCCTCAGAGCCTGCGCGGACCAACTAGCACCAGTGTTCAAAGAGATATTCAACCTCTCCTTATCTCAGTCGGTGATCCCTACATGCTTCAAAGAGTCCATCATTGTTCCTGTTCCAAAGAAACCCCATCCTGCTTCCCTCAGTGACTTTCAACCTGTAGCCCTCACATCAGTGGTGAAGTGCTTTGAACGGCTGGTCAGAGACTTCATCATTTCTTCACTACCCGACACACTGGATCCATTTTTTCAAGTTGCTTATCTTTCAAACCGCTCTACAGATGATGCTTTCGCTCATCTTCTTCATACATCTCTCACTCATCTAGACACTAGAAGGGGGAATTATGTTAAAATGCTTTTCATCGACTACAGCTCAGCATTTAATACCATAATTCCCTCCACACTCGCCACCAAGCTGGAGCACCTGGGACTCAGCTCATCTCTGTGTCAGTGGATCTCCAACTTCCTAACTGGCAGACCACAGGCTGTAAGGATGGGTGGACATGTCTAAGCCTCCCTCACTCTCAGTACTGGAGCACCCCAGGGTTGTGTTCTGAGTCCTCTACTGTACTCACTGTACACGCATGACTGCACAGTTTCTACCAACTCTACCATCATCAAGTTTGCTGGCGACCCAGTCATGGTGGGCCTGACACTGATAATGATGAGGTGGCTTACCTGAAGGAGATTGGAAATCTAGAGAACTGGTGCCAGAGGAACAAACTCATTCTAAACATCAGCAAGACAAAGGACTTGATCGTGGACTTTAGTACAAAGCAGAAGAAGACCTACCAGACCCCCGTCATCAACAAGAGCCCAATGGAGAGATTGGACAGCTTCCGTTACYTCAGTGTTCACATCACGCAGGAACTGTCATGGTCCTGTCACATCAACACCGTGGTGAAAAAGGCCGTGCAGCGTCTCTACCACCTCAGATGCCTGAGAGACTTTAGCCTGCCCTCTAAGGTGCTTAGGAACTTCTACTCTTGCACCATAGAGAACATCCTGATGGGAATCATCACAACCTGGTTGAGGAACAGCGTTATGCAACACAGATGAGCTCTACAGAGGGTGGTGCGATCAGCTGAGCGCATCATCCACACCAAGCTCCCTGACTTGCACTCAATCTACAGCAAGCAAGTACAGCATTCTGGACTTCCACTAGCACTAGTGGTCACTGCACACTCATGGACATATGCACATGCGTCACTTTAAATATGCACACAAGTCACTTTAATATGACACTTTACAGCATATTTTCACAGCCCTGAAAAGTCTGTTCTATTCTATTTATGTTCACTCCACGCCCACATAAATTTCCACAAGTCTACTTTTTCTATTGTACAGCTAGGTTTTTCTTCTTTTTCTTACATTTTTCTTATAACTTTCTTATATTGTATATTTGTATTTTCTATTGTACATATATTTTATTTTATTCTTTCTTAGTTAAATTTATTCATTCTTAATTAAATTTACTCTCTCTATATATATATATATATATAATAATAATAATAATACATATAATATACTGTATAACTTTATATATATACATATAGGGTGCAGGCCATCGGTGTGGTAGAGCCTAGGATGCTCCCAGAAAACATTCCAGTTATCAACAAAGGGTAATCTTTGTTGTTGACACCAAGATTGTAACCATTCATTAAAAGCAAACAGTCTACCGAACCTCTCGAGTCCTCGCTGAAATGTGGGAAGAGGTCCGGATACGATGATCCTTGTCATGGGTGATGTGCTGCGGACCTTCTCAACCAGGCTCCTGAAGTCCTTCTTCATGATCTCCGTCTGCCTCAGCGTGGTGTCATTTGTGCCAGCATGAAGGACCACAGCTCCAAAGTTCTCCCTGAGGGCTGCAGGCACCTGTGCAGCAACATCAAGAAGACAAGTGTGCACCTTACCTTTAGTCATGTTAGCACGGACGTGCCGGACGATGGAGTCTCCGATGATCAGTTCATCGTGTACCATCTCGCAACTGTATCCAGGCTTCGTGGTATCCCGGTGCCGGGGTGAAGGAAACCTGGGCAGGCTGCGTTCTTGGCGCGTTGGACCTGGGCAGAGAAATACGCGGAGTAGAGGTTGAGAATTTACCCTGGACAGATGAGCGTCGGTCCGTGACGATTCCAGCGCGGCTTTCCACTGTCGTAGCTGGGCCAGCTTCACCTGTAGGTCACGGATCTGCTTCCTCAAGGTCTCCATCTCTAAATCCATCGAGTGCAGCTCCAGTGTATCCTCACCTACACTCAGAGGCAGAGACACAACCAACATGGTGTCAATAAACAGAGAAAATTGGTGTAAAAGAGCGTAGGCTGGTTGTGATAGCCGGGCTAACAGACTAGCGATGCACCGGCTAGAGGCGGTGTGCTGCAAAAGGCTTCAATGATAATCTGTCTATCAAAAACACGGACTCAAATGTAATGCATTTGAAGTTCTCTATAGTAACTTAAAAAGTGTACCTACAAATATTAAGTCTGCTTAGTCAATCCCAATAATTATCATTTACAGCCCCCCAGGGCCGTATTCTGAATTTCTTTGTGAATTTGCAGATTTCCTTTCAAACCTTGTCATCTCTGTAGACAAAGTGTTAATTGCTGGAGACTTTAATATTCGTTTTGAAAATCCAGAAGACTCCCTGAGAACAGCATTTGTAGTAGGACCCACTTATAAAGCAGGTCACACTTTAGATTTAATATTATCCTTCAGATTAAGTATAAGAAATATACCCACAATCCCACAGTCTGAAGTTCTCATACCACTATCTTGTTTCAATTAAAGTGTGTCATAGTAATAATGTACGCACAGTGCCACGCTACCACATTAAACGTACATTTACATCAAATACCACACAGAGCTTTATCAATAATCTCCCAGAGTTATCAACTTTTGATTGGATCGCCATCTGACTCCACAGAACTCGATCAGGCAACTGAACATTTAGAGTCAACATTTCGTTATACCTTAGATAATGTAGCTCCAGCTAAAAGGAAATTGATTAGAGATAAGAAACGCGCTCCCTGGTATAATGACCACAATATAAGAACAATGCCAGCTGTGTCTGATCCCCTAAATCGTGCTTTCAAATTAATCTAAAAGTCATTTCAAATCAGTATGTAAACCCACATCTCACACTTTCACTTTACAAAAGTGAAACACATTTTTTACAAAACACATTTACCATTTAAAATTTGATAACCCATACCCCAACCCTAACTGTAGTTTATTTTTTTGTTTGCATAAGAATTGCATTTCAATTAATGTTTCATGGTGCTCCAGATGACCAGTCCTCCACTGATCAAGTCTTTCAAGACAATCTACCAGGTTTGTTTATTCTCTAGAGAAAGCATAATACAACTATGAAGGACTATATTCAACAAGAACATAGAGAATATAGAATTGGATTTATAATAAGATAATTAATTAAATAATAAAATTATATCAAATAAGGACTTTATCTAAAAACCAGACCAAATTTCTCATTCACAGCTGAAGCAGTTAAATATGCTTATACTGTAGATGCATAGGTTACATTTTAAAAGTACAACTGCAAGTAAATTACAAACTGCATGTAATGTAAAATATGAATAAAATAGTATTAGACACATATATGATATGGTAGTATATACAATGAAAAAGCTCTTTACCCATGAGTGCACAAATGTAAAGCAAACACAATTATTAATTTATTGTGTATATTTAACTTCATTCAGCCGTTTAAGTTACATGAAAAAATAATGTGCTTACCAGTCCACTACTATTTTCTGTTCAAATTAAATATGCCCCCGCATGTGTGCAAACAGATGAAGTACCACAAAGAATACAAAAGTGTATAATTTTTAATAAAAATCAGCCTGAAATATTATTGTCTCCAATGCTGAAGCAAGCATTATTTTTAGTCTACTCGCTAAATACAATGTGACAGCACACTATGAGGTGAACACTCGCAGACCGTTACTGTAAACCCTCTTCTCACCTTTCATTCACAATAGGTGTGAACTTATCAAACCAGTTTTGCTGATGGGGGAATTGGCAGAATTGAGTTGTTTAAAAAAAAATTAACAAGACCGAGCAGACATCTCTGCCTAAAATGTATTTCGCTAGCACAATGAACTGAAGCTCAGCACGTCTTCTTTCCTTGTTTTAATCTGTAATATTGTGAAATAATAACTGAAATGTATTTCGCATATATGCTTAAATATTCATGCTCTAAATATAAGTATATATATATCTCAATCTCTCATCTCATATCAAGATGTATAGGTGGCATTCTAAACTTTCATTTAAGCTCTTAATGATTTATATATCATTTAAAGAATTTGATTGGGACACTTATGAATACATGCATTTTTCATCTGTTTCTAAGCCCTTTGAACTGGTTCAGAGAATACTAATGAGCTACTTCGGTTCAGGTGAGCTCGGTCATCACCTATCCGAGGTGCCCTTCTGGGAAACTGAGTCGACTAACAAAACTACAAAAAAGCACACAGTGCCCTCTAGGGGTGGTCCCTTACAGTGTCCTTTATCAGGGGTTAGAGCAGGATTTGTATAGCTCTTTTAAAAATTATCATTGTCGCAAAGCAGCTTTACACAATCAAAAGAATAGCAAATAAATTTAAAAAACAACACAAATGGTGCAAAGGCAGTTAGGAATGCATTAGAAATAATTACTATGGAAAGTGTTGTTCACGATGATATAACATTATCTTTCTTGCTGAAAGTGCTTTTAATGTGGGTTCTGGCACTGACATCGAGCAATTATGGTTTCTTTTCACATCAATAAATAGACAGGACCATAGCAGACACATTGTGATGTCACATGCTGGAGGTCTCTCTCTCTCTCTCTTTCTCTCTCTCTCTCTCTCTCTCACACACACACACACACACACACACACACACACAATATTTGTATATTTTCATTAACAAGAAATGAGGCAGCAGCTGCTTCAGGAAACAACAGATAGCAGAAATGGAGCTGAAGAGCAGAAAGAAAACAAAAACGGCTCAAATAGTACTGAAGCAGCAGGCAATGATAAGAGACAAAAGAGGAAGATGCAGGGAGAATGAGCAGAACAAGTGCAAAGCCCGAGGAGGCATCTTTTGCATAATGACACGTTGCTTGTCGTTCAGTTCTTTGCTGGCTGAGACTCAAAAATGCTCCATCTGTTTACATGCATGCTGAGTGCCCATCCACTTGGTATTGATGAGAGATCTTTTAAGGGTTCCCAGCTGGGAAACCATGAGGGAAATATAAAAACAACCACAGCACATATTCACACATTATTCACATGAGCTTTTCAATGTAGAATTCTGTTACAAGGCTGCAAACAACAGCCTAACAGAAATAAACTTCTATTTAAGGCACATATCAGGTTAGAGATTTGGTTTTGGTATTTTAGTAATTCCACATGAGTTTTCGAGCAGGCAACTTATAGCAAAAAATAATTAACATGTGAGCCAAACCAAATCTTTTGGCAGGTTTATAAATAATCCAGAATTGTGCATGTGTTCTCTGTACAGCTGTTAATTTTCCATTTTTGTCAGTATAAATGACAATTTATGAGATAACTGTGACTAAAGATTGGCAACATTTTAATAGATTTGACATGGTACATTGTCCACTTATTCAACCATATCTAAAGTCCCGTTTACACTGCAGGTCTCGAGGCCCAGTTCTGATTTGTTGCCTATATCTGATTTTTCTGATCGTCTGTTTACACGTTCTTTCAACTATGACCCATATCCGATTCAAGTGTTTACACTTGCCATACCGTCTGAAACATCGCGCATACTTAAAGGGAGGTTCTTGCACTACACACTAGCCAAGATGGACGATATGTTTGATGCTAGCTATGCGATACATGCAAAGTTCGCGAAACGGAGAAGGAGGAAAAGGGCCATCATTGCAGCCTGCGCATATGCTTCATTTTTTGTGTCCTCAACCATTCAGAGGAATGTCTGGGTGCGAGACGTGGCGGGGTCACTCTCTGGTGGCTTGTAGCAGGTGCGGGCTACCGCCCACAGGCGCATCTGTTTGGGATGAGCAGCGCCTCTGTGTGCCTGATTACATCATTAAACCACGAAGAAGTCGCAGTTTTAATGACGTACAGAACGCAATGCCTCAGGAAATCTGATATGTCTGTTTACACGACAATCTCATTAGCACATATCTGATTTATATCTGATTTATTTCCACATATGAAAAAGGCCTGAAACCGATCTCGAAATATCGGAATGCATGCGTTTTTTTTTTCTGTTTACATGGACATAGAAAATATCCGATGTGTGTCACATATAAGCAAAAAATCGGAATTAGCTCATATTTAACTGACAGTGTAAATGTAGCGTAAATAATCTCACTGTGAGACTTTAGAAGTTTTTTTTTTTTTTTTTTTTGGGGGGGGGGGGGAGTGGCAGTTCAAAACCAACCACCTGATGGCAGTCAAGCACAATGGTTAGGAATAAAATGTCACTGACACAAAATGGACTTGGCTTCATTTGTCATGTAGAGTGACAGGCACAGAAGAGAAGAGCTTTTCATAGAATCCATAATGTATGTGATTGCTAATGCCAGTACAGTGCATTCCTGTGAGATTACATTGCCAGTGTATGGCCTACCACAAGCTATGGCATTAATGCTATCCATCACATCAAATGACAGGAAACAATCAAACCAAGTGTGAGATGCTAAAAGCTCATGTAAGTTTCAGGCCGTATCTAATGGATCATCAGCTAATATACTGACTAAGAGGCTATAAACTGTAATGTACGTAAGTGTATCTTGTCCAGGTATTTATTTAAGCATTCCTCAGGTGAAACCAAAACACAAACACATCTTATTAGCATGAAGTTAAAATATTTAAGAAAGCAATTATAATAGAATACATTGTCATATTTCTCTCATTATTTGCCATAAAGTAATATGAAAAAAGAAACATTTTTAGACTTAAAATGGCTATAAATAGTATATTTAGCTTTTTTATTAATTCCAAAGATGATTCCTCTCACTGGATTAATTTCTGTTTTGGAATGCCTGTAATTTGCAATTGATACCCAGGCTGTATTTTCAGGCTTATGCAAAAGTTTATGCATCCCTTGATAACTAATAGATTTAAATGGTGATTTTTTTATTATTATTAAATAGATGTTAACACAGTCTCTCTTGAAAATGGAAAAAATGCACAAAATTTTCAGCAAACATTGATGCATAGTTACTTCTTATACCATTAATGGAAAAAAAAATGACAGTTCGGGGGAACTGTGGAAGTTACAGTTTGGTCACACTTTGGCCACAATCAACAAAGCCATGTTTGGATAAAAAAAAAAAAGGAGCAGCATTTCATGAAAAGAATAACAACAACAAAAAAAGATCTTAAAAGAGCTGTGCAAGTACAAGAATTGAAAGACTTTTAGCTGGCTATAAAAAGCGTTTGCAAGCTGTGATGTCTGCCAGAGAAAGTGTTACTAAATATTGATTATGTAGGGTGCCCAAGCTTTTGCACAATGCCACAATAATGTTTTTATTTTTTATCTTTGTTAAATTTGACATAAAAAGTAACTATGCACCAATGTTTGCTGAAAATATTGTGCATTTTTTCCATTTCCAAGAGAGACGGTGTTATTTAAATAAAAAAAAGAATAAATCACCAAAATCTATTTATCAAGGGGTCCATAAACTTTTGCATAAGACTGTAGCAGAACTTTTCCCTCTTCCTTTTAATCTTCATTGAAATTAATAAAAGTGAAATTTAGGTTTGAAGAATGGTAGAAGAACAATAATTGGGAAAACAATCATGGTGGTGCAGTTAAATAATTAATCAATTAAATAATTTCTAATTAATTCTAATTCTACCCAGTGACCTTGCTTTTCCTTCCCAAGATATGACATAATTTAGGAAAACCCTTTAACTCAAACCCCCTTGTTAGGTTAGGCAGCAGGAAGAGCTTATTGGAACTACACTACTCACAATAATTTAGGGATATTGTGAGAGACTCAGTGGATGTCATACATACAGTGTTTGTTTCACTTCAGACATTTTTGGGATGGGGAGGCAATTGTATTGGGGTCTATCACACCTCAGTTTGTGTTTTTCATGTAATGGTCGCATTGGTCCCTTATATTGGAGCCAATACCACATATAAACTACAGCAGGGGGCAGAGCTTTTTCTTACAAAGCCCCAAAGCTATGCAATAGCCTTCCTATTAATGTTCAGGACTCAGACACAGTCTCAGTGTTTAAGTCTAGCCTAAAAACCTATTTATTTAGCCAAGCATTTTTGTAAATAGATTAGCCTTAGGTAAAGGAGCAGATCTGGGGGACTCATGGACATAGAGTATTCTGGTGAACTGGTATATTTAGATGGCATTTAGATGCTGTCTTCCCCACAGGTTCAGAGGGAAGAGGGGGTCTGGATCACTGGCACTCAGGAGAGACATGTATAGCTCGACAGAGAGACAGGGAGAGGGAAAAGGAGAGAGAGACAGAGAGAGAGAGCAGAAGAGGAGAGAGCAGAAGATAAGGAGAGATGGCAGTTAGGTATGGTCACAGTCAAACATGTATAAGGTGAATGTGTATTTAGTGCAAAGTGCAAGCAGGGACTCCGGCAGGACTAACTATAACATCATAACTACAAGGGAGAGCCAGAAGGAAACACAGACATGAGGGCTCCCTGAGATGTAAAGCAACCAATCACCTCACCGTCAACAAACCTGAGTGATCAATGAGAGTGGGGAGGACAGCATCTAAACATACCAGTTCACCAGAATACTCTACATCCATGAGTCCATCATCATCAAGATTAGTATCTTAAAATGGATGCGAAATTTCACAGGGAGCCAATGCAGTGTAGATAAGACAGGGGTGATGTGCTCGTATCTTCTGGTTTTAGTGAGGACTCTCGCTGCTGCATTTTGTACTAACTGAAGCTTGTTTATACACCTAATTAAACAACCAGACAGTAAGGCATTATAATAGTCCAACCTAGAGGTGATAAAACATGAACTAATTTTTCTGCATCATTTAGTGCCAGTATATTTCTTATCTTGGCAATATTTCTAAGGTGAAAGAAAGCTATCCTGGTAATATTATCTACATGTGCTTCAAATGAAAGGCTGGAATCTATAAATCACACCAAGGTCTTTTACCGTTGCACTTGATGGAACAGAAAGGCCATCCTAAAGTTACAGTGTGATCAGAAAGCTTACTTCTAGCTACTTGTGGTCCTATGACTAGAACTTAAGCAGAAGAAAATTAATTAAACATCCAATCTCTTATGTCCTGCACACATTGCTCAATTTTAGCAAACTGGTTTCTCTCATGGTTTCTAGCATCTGTAGTTCGACAAAGAGAAAGAGAGAGAGAGAGAGAGAGAGACACTACTACTCCATGTTTATATCACCTGGTGACTATAATCTGACTGAAATATATATTTTTTTTGATTAAATACTAGTCAGATCAAGATAATGCAAACTTTGCAAATGTGATAATTAAGACAATGGTGTGTTGTGTATTGTAGGTATTATGTTTAACAATTATGAGCACTGAATATACAGTACTGAAATGAAAAGATGAACAATATCATCTTGTTGTCATTTGTGAGATTATTTCTCCTGAAAGAAACTAACATACACACTATTAGCCTGATGATTCACCACGGTATTCATAATGTAAGTGTTCGAAGTGTGAGTGCACTGCCTCACTGTAGACAGAACAAAGATTGCTTCAGCCTCTTCCAAAAGGATATGATTTGTTTGAAGATGAAGGCACAGTTCTTGTTGGATCTTCACAGTTAAACACACTTACCATCAACATTCCCTGCAAGTAGGCATCAGGTGGTGTAAGATCGGAGGAAAGGGACGGGTATGGAAAGGAATTGTTCTGCCACCTTTTTTAAACTCTGTACCCATTCACGACTATTTCCGTATGAGCAGAAATACTCAACTATAAATACGTTTTCCTCGGTCAAGAGACCCTTTTCCAATAACAAATTCAGAATAGAACTTTGTTTTTTTACTACTGGGAACGCGTATCTGGAGCTGTGCCCCGTTGAGAAACACAAGAGATGCGAGAGTTTCAGTACTGTATATTTTGCCCCATATTGTATTTATAGATTTATATATGATGTATATATTGTATATTATTTCTATATTAAACACTATATTTGTATATTAAACAATATATACTATTTATTGTTTAATATAAAAAATAAAATGATTAAATATGTATATACTTATAATATTATATACACATGATTTCTTGTAATGTAAAATATGTATGCTGTGCATTATGTTGAAGGTCATCTTCTGAGAGAAATTGCAAAAGAGAGCAAAGGTTTTGAGTTAAAAACAGAAGCTCATCTGAAACACATTGCATTAGCTCTGAACCTATTAATCCTGGAAGATTTTAGAGAAGATGAATGTGATCCACCAGTGGAAGGGAATAGAATCATTCAATGACTTGTCAAAGAAGAGAAAATAAGAGGTCCGGATTAAGGGACACACAGGATGTGTCCCTTAGTCCAAGTGTGGAATTAAAGAAAAGATAACAATGGGGCAGGTTATTGCATTTATCAGTGTGTGAGTGGCATGTCTACTTACTGGCTTTACACCAAGATGCTGGTCCCCGTCAGTCACACCAAGAGCTTTTTAGATAAGACACACACACACACACACACACACACACACACACACACACACAACAAATGTTTCATAGATAATAAATATTGGTCCTATTTTAATAATCATTGCCACTGATGCTTTTTGTGTGTGTGTGTGTGTGTGTGTGTGTGTGTGTGTGTGTGTGTGTGTGTGCGCGTGCACTTGTGTAGGCTTCCAGTTAAACTTAAATGAAAGTATTTCTAGAGACAATTTCCTTGTTTCTTTAAAGTTGTAAGAAAAACATCATTGGCTGAGAAGCTAATTCCTAGCTAGTTCCTTTTTTCAGGTTTCTTTGTGTATGTTTATTCATTTTTGTGACTCTTTTTCCTTTTTTCAGGAATTATGATCCCCCAGACACAAGCGACAGGTAAGTATTTTTCTTATTGTAGACAGAGGCAACTTCTCTTAAGTGTTTTCCCTTCTTTTTGTAACTTTTTGTTCCTTTTTTCAGGTACATTT
>QMIH01001890.1:16263-34287 GCA_003987875.1 Clarias batrachus
GCAAACATGTAACTCCAAATCTCTCAACCTTTAAAACGCAAAAGGAATTGTGTGCTCCAAACTCTTGGGGTTTCATCATGTTAAAAGTTAAATAAACACCTTGACAAAGTGCGAGACTGTCCACTTTAAAGTTTAAGGAGAAACAAAGTCTTATATAATTGTATAATTTAATAAAAGGAAGTTTTACTTTTCTCAGGTCTATAACGTCCTGCAGCATGAAGCGGATCCTCGACGAGGTTTTCCTCTCCTTTATTATTTTCTCCATTTGGTGGAAGTACTGGTCCATACGGGGCTGCAACCACACACACACACACGCATGTTAACACGCACACACACACTGTGCCACTACAGACGTTAAAGCTTAAAAGCTGGAGTAACTTCTACACACTTCAGTTACCTTGGCCTTCTCGAAGTCCAGGTCCTTGCCGATGGTGGACAGGAGCCTGCAGAGACACTCGAGACTCTCCTCGTCGTGGTTCTTCAGCAGCTTGACGATGCAGTCGTGCATGATCGGCTCCGTCAGCATCTTCAGTTTAAACAGCTCTCCGATGAACTTGATGTTGCCGAGGGAACGGCGCCGGGCCTGGTCCTTCGCTTCCTCCAGCTCCTCCTTCAACCGCTGCCGAATGTCCTCCTGTGGGGGAACGCGCCAGGGGTGGGTTAGGGTACGTCCCTGAAAAATGTCAGCCGTCCACTACGGCTAGAGTCCAGGCATGAAACACTTTCACCACAAACCCCCAAGAACCTTCACACAACCACCTTTAACACGTGTACAAACGCCTTTTAGACTCAGCAGCACTCCGTTTGTTATTATAAATTCAATTTAACTTTATTYGTATAGCGCTTTTAACAATTTTCATCRTCGCAAAGCAGCTTTACACAATCAAAAGAATTAAGTTTSTATGAAAAAAAGATTAAGATAAATATATAAAGATATTTAAAATGAGCAGAGTAATAAAAGCCCCCAAATCCTGCAACTGTAGACAAATGATTAGACCAAAACGGTACACTAGAGGGCGCCCAAGCCCAAGAATTTTTTTTTTTTTGCAAAACCATTGTGTATTTTTTTCCCAGAATAAAAGTTTATAATAAAATGTTTTAAATTATTATTATTTTATCTATTTTATGATTACTTTTTTTTTTTAAAAAAGGGGAGATTCTGATAAATGTGGAATAGAAATTAAATGAATAAATAATTAAAAATAAAACAAAGATAAGTGGGAATGCCACACACACTGTGTGTGCGTGTGTGTGTGTGTGTGTGTGTGTGTCGTGTTGAGTGTTACAGCACCCCGGTGGCGGCGTCCAGCTCCTTCTGTTTCTGCTCAAAGATTTCGTCATCGTCCTTGTCCTTCTCGAACTCCTTCTGGCAGCGATTGAGCAGCAGTTTGCGGAAATTCACAGTGGCTCCCGGTTTGTCCGTGGTGGGCACTTTCAGCTGCGCACACACACACACACAGATATATAAATATGTGCTTCATAGAAACTAATCTTGTAACATTTTCCTTTGAAACTGAATCAAAGTTCGTCAGTTCCTTCAAAAGCCCATCAGTGATGATCAGTGGCTCAGACACGTGGCACAAAAATGAGGTCATCATTGGCGCATCACACACGCCTATGAACTGAGGACGTCCCCAAACCTAATGATGATCTCAGACAGACAAACTGAGAACATGACGCCATCTAGTGAGTAGACCCGGGATCGGCGTCTTTCATAAATCATATAACGTGTTTAAAAGAAAACGGCCGGCGTCGTACCAGGAAGAGCCACTACTGTGCGTCAGAGCCGTCTCCCCCTTGTGGTCTCTCAAAGCTACTACACCGGGCAAACTTTGGGTTTCACAAAACTACCCTAAATTTAAATCGAGTTGCATCCGGAAGAAAAACTTTCAGACTGATAATTTATATAGTGATGTTCTACGACAACATTCCTACTACTGACCCGCACAAAACCCCAACAACGCATTTCTTTCATGCAGCATTCGTACTGATTTTCTATAAGGGATGAGCAAGGCTTGTGGTGTGTATACACGCAGGTTCTGACGTGAACTAAAAATCCGAAAAGCTCACCCCCATAAGGCAGCGGCACATGTTGGCGTACGCAACGGAGAAGTTGGGTTCAGAAATGGCTTTTTCGAAGATGAGGTCGATGACCCCTTTGAGTCTCTCCTCGGTGTCGATGGTCAGCTCCGTGACCTGCTTCATGAGCTGCTGGAACATCTGCGGCGTCAGTTTGTTCAGGACGCTGCGCACTCTCTTGAACAGGTCCTGGGTCTTGAGCGATTCGGGGTCGTCCTCGTCGCCGCGGGACTTCTTCACYGTCGGCTTCCAGGCTTTCTCGGCCTTGTTCAGCTGTATGTCGTCGTTCAGAGACACGCTGGCGATGATCTTGCGTGGCTCTTTGCGCTGACCCTGCTGAGACCGCCGTGGCCCTGGAGGCTGAGAGTCAAAAATTCATTTTCATTTATAAAATAAAAGAAGCAAGAACAAGAAAGTCAAACCACTGCATTACTGTCATAGCGTTTCAGCTCAAAGTGCAAAACTGCACAACCTCTGAAAAGATTTGAAACTGAGAACAACAATTGGTGTYTAATAAAAAGTTCTTTAGTGAGACTTACAGGTCCTCTTCCTCCCAGAAGGGGCGCTCTTCCCAGATTAGCAAACGAAGGCGTGAAATCAGGCCCGCAATTCATCAGGCGGCTCGGGTCCAGCGGCCGCAGCGGCGTTTTATTCGCCTGAACGGCGCAAGAGAGGGGGAGAAGGTGAATGAGCCAATGTTTCAAATGATAAACAGCGATTATTTAACTCCTACAGAGCGCTCCGTCACGAACGGTCAGCTCTACCTTGTCCAGAACCACGTCCGTGATGTGCGGCAGGCCCTCGGGTTTGTGCATGCTGGCGCTGATGAACTGGAAGCGCAGCAGGAATTCCCGGTCGTACCTCTTCTTCTCCTCGGGGTTAATGGGCTTCCAGTGCTCTGAAAACAGGAAGTGCGAGGAAACCGTTCAATAACACAAGGAGGTGATCAAAGTTTCAAATCCACCATGAAGCTGAACACGGATACGGGATCGCTGAACCGACAAGCGGTTTAAAACGTCCTGCTTCGGCGCTCACCCTCTTTATACTGATATTTCTGTTCCACAGGTTTCTCGGAGTCGATGTTCTCCGTGTCCAGTTTGTCCTCTTTCTCCTCCCACGTCTCATCGGTCTCCTCAGGGGTGGGAGACGCAGCGGGACGAGTCTCAGAGGGCTGGACCTCGACGGGAGCGGGCTCAGGAGTAGCCTCCTTCTCCTCCGGCTTAAAAAAAAAAATTTACAAAAAAAGATTCATTCATAAAGAAAATGTGTTCTATTAAAAATGATTTAATAAATAAAAAGTTCAATAACGGTATGTCCAAAAACGTCTTTTTGCAAAATTACATCTTTTTTTTTTGTATTACTGCAGCGGTGATTATTTATAAATACTTTTATTTTATTAATACTCCATTAGTGCTGTCCTTAATGAACACAGCAGTAAAGCCGATAACAAAGAGGTTCAATTGGGCGCAAGATCTGCAACATCTGAGAGAGAGAGAGAGAGAGAGACACAACGAGTGAAGACACAAACCTCTTTATATGCGTCCAACACGTCCCCGACCACTTTATTATTCAGATCGCTCTTCTTCAGCTTTTTCTTCTTTGGCACGGACAGAACAGCTGATAAAAGAAAAGAAAAGAAAAGAGAGAGTTCAGCCCATCAACTTTCAACAAATAAAACTGTTTCCATGGAAACAAATGAACAAATAAATAAATAAACAAATAGACATAATATAAAAACATGGCTGCGATGCGGCCGAAAACGAGGTCACGCCCCCCCCGCCAAGGATCACGTGGGAACATCGCGTCACCTTGCATAGTCGTCTCCTCAGCAGGCGCAGGCTCGTCCTCCACTTGCTCCTCCTCCTGCTCCTCTGTAGATGTTTTTGCATCGATTTCCGGGACCTCGGGTTCGGCGGCCGGCTCCGGTTCTGGCTCGAGTTTCTCTTCCTGCGGCTCTTCGGGCTCCTGAGGCAGACCGTTGGCCACGGGGACGCTCRCGGGCTCAGGAACAGGTGCGGTGGCGAGAGCTGGAGCGGGCGTGACCTCGTCAGATTCCGTCTCCCCGTTGGAGGCGGCGGCTGCTGTCGATGTTGGGGGCGTGTCCTCCTCGGCAGGGGCCGCACTAGAGGCGGTGTCGGGGAGCGGCGTTTCGACGCGTGGCTCGGTGGGTTTTTCAGGCTCGGCGTCCTCGATGTGAGCGCGCGGCTGCTCGGGAAGGGCGGCGTTAGACTCCGGCGCTTCCTCCTCTACCTTTTGAGGCGTGGCTTCGGGAGGCGCGGGGGCGTCCACACTGTCGTTCGTGGTGGGCTCTGCGGGGAGCGCAGTAGGAGCGGGAGAAGACGATGGAGAAGGGTCCGAAACAGCATCGTCACTTTGTCCCGGAGGGACAGGAACCACCGGAGCAGCAGCAGCAGCAGCAGCAGGGACGTCCGGGACGGATTTAGGCTCGGCGGGAGGATCTGAACAAGGAGGAGGCGTCGAGGCAGGAGCCGCAGGGCTCGGAGACTTCACATGATCATCTGGACAACACACACAAGGAGAAACACTGGATTACACGGGCTGGCTCAGAGGAAGAGCTGAGAGTGAGAATCTCTTCATCGAACTCTGAAGGTGTTTACCGAGTCGAACCACAGGAGCCGCAGGGGTCGCGCTCTCACCGTTGGCCTGGACGACACCACTGACCTCAGCACCAACAGACTGAAAGGAAAACAAAAGTCATTTCTCTTTCTCAAGCTCAAAAGCACGACAAAAAGCTCACTACAGTCGCGCAGAGCGAGACCCTGAACAGGTTTAACTGGATCAATATAATCCAAGCAGATTCGTAGCCAGGTTTATACACACACACACTTGTAGTTCAAAGCACATTTTTTGTATATAAAATCGTCTGGGGGCGGAGCTTAACATGAACACCACAGGTGCCAATATTTTGCTTTTTACTAAGAAGAAACACTCGAGATTAAGGTTGAATCTTACATGAGGAGGCGTGGGTGTGGACGTGGTCCTCGCTCCAGACATGATCTCCTCCGTGATGTCTTTACCTCCTTGATTAGGGTCTCGTATTCTAATCTGGAAGAAAAACAAAAACAAAAAAAAAAAACATTTGTGGGCTTGATTAACACCAAAGTAAAAACCAAAAGATCTGAACTAAAGCATGAAGCTTTCAGTGACGAGACAAAAACACCTTAAATAACCAAAATAAAACTCAACGCACAATTAAAAAAAAAAAAGGTTTAAATTAAATAAAAACAGGCTTATGAACGAGTTCCGTTTGAGTCAGATTTGTTCTCAAGTCCGACAAACTGGGTCTTTGTAAATGTAAAGCATAACAATCCACTCGACTAAATCTCTGTCCCCTTTCTCCACACTGCCATCACTTATGACATCATAACTTTAAATATTCTAAAACAACGTTTACACCTGAACATTATTTCATCTCCTTATAGTCAGATTTTAAATAAAGTTTTTTTTGTGTGTGTACTCGTTGCCACTTAGATTTGTCACAAGTCATTTAAGATGAGCAAAGAAAACTACGACGACACACTTAAAAGGTTCATCACCTGTTTGCGTTCCCTTTTGTGCTGTTGGGGCGGGGCTTGCGGCTGAGGAGGCGGGGCCTGCTGCTGCTGAGCAGGGTTCATCATAACAGGCGGAGTGGGCACTGACGGTTGGTACGGAGCCTGAGCGGGGTAATATGCTCCAGCTGGGAACAGGAAGGGAACACACACACACAAAAACACAACAATAATTAAATTTTTGTTTAATTTTTCCTCCGAACGCTTTTCGTGTTTCTCCTCGACATTTCAGTGAGATTTTAAAATCAATGTAAAATGACTACATACAGGCTCGGTTCAGTCCAAGTCCACAATGCAGGGTTGCTCATTCGCATTTTAAAAATCAGTTTGGAAGGGAACGTTTTAATCAAATAAAAAAAAAAAAAAGAAAAAAGGACAAGTTTGTTTCCACCTGCATCGTGGATTCAACCACATGCAAGTGGCGAGGTCGAACGATTCAACTCCATTCAGTCAAAATAAGTCGGAGGGGTAAGAGAGGAAATGTAGCCAGCTGTACCAGGGAGCTGAAGGACGAGTGCAGAGCGTGTGGGGAAACATCACGACTCTTTGATAAGAATAGAAAACAGATTGTAGTCTAGATCGATAACTGAACAGATTACATTTACTGTTCCATCAAACAAGAGTTATTCTCACAAAATCTCACTCTTTTACCTGCCTTAAATTATTTCCTCTTTCGTGACAAACATAAATAAATATTACTTAGAAAGTCAAAGTGGTGTAAACTCATCGGGCCTGAAGATGTGAGAAAACTAAAACTTTGTGACCCTCGAGACTCCTTCTACTAATTACAGCGATATAAACTTTAATAAAAACTTCACCGCATCAACAATCTAGTTAATTCTGTTTATTACGAGTGGAGGGTGCTGTACACGGTTATAGGGAATTAAATCAACAGCTTCTGACCAGAGCGCAGAATTCAATAGCGCTGTGGAACAGAATTCTGATTTAAGGACTTTAATTACTCAAGTCTCGTCTGAATAGTCGAATAGTCGGGATGTCGGTTCAACTGGCTACAAGAATCAAGAAGATGCGTAAAACATGCAAAAAAATAAATAAGTTACAGCAAATAAGAGCTACAACTCCAAACAATGACTCATGAGGCGACGTACAGAGAATACATTTTGAAAAAGAAGGTGCAGGCCTGGGGTTTTCTTACAATTGTAATTCACCTTATAGGCAACAGGGGGCACCAAAACCAATCCGAGAGTTTTTTTTTTTTTAACCAAGTATTTTTTTGGGGGGCGAATAAAACTACTCGTGTTTAAAAATCAGAACTATTCGCAGCCTCATGTGTCTAACGGGAGTCGGCCAGCGGGAGAACGCGGCCAGAACAGTTTTCAGTAGTTTAGGGTTCTGCATCCATGCTGTGAGAGTTTTTCATAATAAAAAAAGAAATTAAATGAATAAATGAAAGCCAAACAGCCCTGCGTTGTGTTCCACACTCACCGGAGTAGCGGTGGGAGGTGAGAGGAACGGCGTGATGAGAGAGACGGCTGCTCTCTCGAACCGCGCCTCTCCCCCCACCCCCCCGCCTCTCCCTCGCTCCCAGAGCGGCCTCTGAACTCCGCCCAGAGCGGAAAGGCGAGAGAGAATAGAAGAAAGAGTAGAACGTGAATGACAAGATATATTGAAAATATTTTAACAGCACAACTGGGGGCTAGAGAACCTGCGACAGTCAGACAAGGCAAAAAAATAAATAAATAAATAAAATAAAAATAAATATAAAACAAGGAGAGAGTAGAGCGGCGCTGGTTAGTCCGGTTTAGAAGAGAGAGGAGCGAAGGACAGAGGAGGAGGAGGAGTGTGTGACAGCGTTAAAGAGCCTCTTACCATAGGAGGAGCTGTAGTCGGGGTTGGTTCCGGCGTAAAAGCTAGCCGGTGTGCTGGCCACTGAATACTGCTGCGTCTGGTGAACGTATGGTCCGCGGTACTGTGACACCTAAACGAYGCAAAGCCACAATCGGTTACAGGAAAACCTGAGACGCACCAGACAATAATAAGTCTAGACTGACTCGGACAGATGCACCATGAGGGCTCAGGTCAGAAATGTGCCGTGCAGGGAGGCGTGTCCTACCTGTCCAGACTGAATGAAGTAGGCGTGGCCCTGAGAGTTGGGCGGGAATGGGATCTGCTGCTGGGGGATCATCACCATCGGCGAGGACGAGGGGTAGACGTGAGAGGGTGGGACGGGGCGAGGCGGGTTACCTGCCGGCACACGAGGGGCGCTATTCTGCAAATTGCCCCGATAAAACGGCTGTGGATGAGAGAGAGAGAGAGAGAGATGAGCGTTAGTGTTTACAATACTGATGAAGTTTCAGGGGAGAAAAAAATTATATAAAAAAAAAAACATACAAGTACAAAATAAAAACATGAGGACTGGATATTCAATAAGTTAACTTTGAAATTCAGAAAAAAAAAATGTTAAAAAAAAAAAAACTAATGTCTTAAGCAATATGGAGAAAATAATTGTAGTAATGTTTGTTCTCTCTAGATCTTTCTTTTTACGTGGTTATTTAAAGAAAATACAGAAACTTCCTCCATCGTGTACAGAAGTCCTGAAGGCCAAGAGGTTTTGTGGATGTATTTTGGTCTCGTTCCCGCGTTCCCTCATCGCTGTGACTTAACCCTGAACATCCCAGACTCTTTATTATAGGTTTTAACCCCAGTGTTACTGAATACGAACGAGTCAGTCACATCGCTTCTTCACTTCCCCGACTCACAGATCAGGGCTTCTGTACACGTGCACTAGTTTATACTTCATGCACGACAGCAGTCACAGCAAGCGACCGAGCGCCACGCCGCTTCCACAAGAGAGGAGGAGGAGGAAAAGCAAAAAATAGGAGAGGAGGAGGATGAGGAAGAAGAGAAAATGGAGAAGCAGTGATTTGTGTTAGTTTTTATTTATTACCTGCAGTGACCTGAATCCACCCTTCATCCACAAAGCACACAGCGGAAGACAGAGCAGAGCGAGAGTGCGAGAGAAAGGAGGACAACACGGAGCAGCGGTTAATCAGACAGCTGTTAGCAGCAGCGGCTCATCAAGCAGATGTGCATTTAAAGAAAAATCTGTGACAATTTAAGATCGAAAATCTGAAATTCTTTTCTTTTTCTTAAATTAGAAGTGAATTCAAAAACGAATTCGTTAAACAAAGAGCAGATCTATAGATGCTCTCTCCAGCAAAAAAAAAAACCCAGAAAATATTCTTTTTTAAAACTATACAAAATAAAAAAGCTTTCACAACTAACGAAAAAAGGGTATGAAAACAAACTGAAAAATTTATAACAAAAAAGGCCTTCAAACCATAAAGTAAGAAACTTTACGCAGTAAAAATAGTTTTAGAATTTAAACGATAATGTAAATTCTAAACTTATTCATAAATGTAAAATTAAAGACTACAGATTTAAACGTCCAAACAAAAAATGTGAAATAAAGCTTTCGATTCCACAGCCATGTCACTCAGCCTAAAGAAATAATCTAATTAACCAATTATCTAATTTAATTAACTGAAATCAGGACGCGGTTTTTAATTTAGTGTATTAGTTAAAGAGCAGGTGCAGGATGAGAGCCATAAACCATCACCCCCACTAAAGTTCAGAGTCCCCCCCCCAAATATTAAACGTTACTAAGAACTAATTTCTGAGAGATGTGTACAGTGTGTGCGCGCACATGTGAGAGAAAGACTAAAAGGTGTTAGTACCTGTTGATGTAAAGCACGAGGCCCTGGTGCAAACTGGAGAACAGCAGGAAGAGAGAAAGGAGGTTAAAGGTCAAGACAGGGGAAGAAACAGAGGACAGACTCGAATAACAGACCAAAGACATCATCGGCAGGTAACAACTGAGGAGGGTGTGTGTGTGTGTGTGTGTGTGTGTGTGAGAGGGAGTGAGTGCTCACACGTACACACCATGTATCTTACAGATGAGATTAAAGAATGTCTGGTTAAGTTCATTCATTTATTAATTAATTATAATTCAATACAAAGGTTTCAGTAATTTCATTATAAATCTTGTTTCTCCCATTCTTCCTCTGGATTATTTAAAAATAGATAGATAAAAAGTTAATGAGGACGCTAAATTGACACCGAGTACAGGCAAGAGAAGAGTTTGTGAATAAAAATTTTTGTTTAAAAAAAGAGGAAAAAAGTTTAAATAAAAAGCCTTGCTTGCTTTATTCCCCGTTAGACTCGAGCTAAATCTATGGTTCAGTGTGGAGGAGTTTTACCGTCAGCTAACATTTTAAAACTGAATGATTTCTGAGCAAATTCTCTGGGATGTAGATTGTAATCAGGAGGAGGACACTCAGGAGGAAATGAAAAAGCACCATTGTTCCGTCTCTGAGATATTCACAGAGTTTTCATCCATTTAAACTACTTTGGATGAGAGGAAGTGGAACAGGACACGTAGAGAGAGAAGTATTACTGGAATGAGGACGAGCTGACGTGACGTCTCCGTCAGAGACATGAAGCAGAAGTCAGAGCAGACATTTAGCGTAACCACAACAACTGCATCAGAGCTGCGTAGTGTGTGAACGTCATATATATACACACACGATTGATATTTGTCAACACCCGGGCTGAGTCAAATAAAAACCATCCAAATCAAGAAATCATAAATTAAAATAAAATCACCCTCCCACTTAGCGAAAGCTTGATTCTCATTTTTGCCATAAACAGCACTAAATAAAGAAATTAAAAGGTTTTCATTTTACCCGAACCGGTCATTTTAATTTAATAAAATACTTTTTAACTGACTTAAAACTAACTTACATCTCACAGTTTTAAGTTGCAAAGTATAAATTTAAAATATTTATGTTAAATAAATGTTAAACACTTTTTCGTCTCCTACTTTTTAAGAATTTTAAGCAGGACATAATAAAGGGGGAGGAAAAAAATGTCAACACAAGTTACTTTAAAAAATATAATCGACCAAAAAGCTGTTTAAAAAGCACAAGATTATAATTAACATCTCATTATACAAATATTAAACATACATTTAAATAATATAAACCTAAACAGCATTAATTCATTCACACTCCAAAGTCTTTAAACCAAATCACGACCATACATGTAAACACAGTTACACACTTAAAGCTCACGTAAAAATGAAAATAACAAAGTAAAAACCGAGTTTAATGATCTTACCTGTCTGGGTTGTGGTGCCGAGTTCATTGGTGGAGGTTGATTGGCAAAGACAACAGAGGCAGGCTGACCAGGGGGATAAACAGCCTGTGGACAGGAGAAGAAGGGAAAAGGTCAGGTCAGGTGAAGGAAGAAGAAGAAAATCGCACGGGATTCCAGGAGAGCAGAAACGAATCTCGGAGTGAAAAGTCCATTTCCCTGTTCAACTCGCAAGTTCCCAGAACCTGTTTATCATCTTACCAGTTACCATGGTTACCACAAGCACATTTCTTCAATAGTAAATCATTGTTCTGTTTGAAATAAGAGCTAAACCAGACTAGTCATAAACCTAAAATCCAATATATACAAAAACAACGAGCACAATTTAATAACTGAAATTTATTCTAAGTAATAACGAGCCACAATTTTCCTGGTTTAACTTAACCTGACTTAAGGCTGAAAGGTGATTGGTTCTCACCGACGTCAGTCCTGGCGATGGGGCGGGGTGAGGGACTGAGGGCGGTCCTGCGATAGGCTGAGGCGGTTTATTCATTTCCCGTGGTTCTGCATGAGGGGGTCTTGAACCTGCCTGCCAAACTGGACAGAACACACAACACCATCAAAAACTTGAAATACAGAACCACTCTCAATCTGCTGCTTACAAAATAAATATATATTAATGGAATATTAACAGAATCCGCACTGAAGTATAAAGATCTCTTATCGAGAGGTGACCAGTGATTCCCATCCGTAATTTGTAATGACTACAAATACATACTCTAGACCGTAGATTAAGTTAGACAGAATATTAAAAACACAGAACCTATAAACTAGAAGAATATCGAACATGGTAACTAAATACAACATGTAGAATTCAAATAACAGACAAAAAAGGGAGTTCATCTATAGACTAACCGCTATGACGTAATCTAAAAACCACAAACATACAGCACAAACTACAGAACTATCAGACATTTATATGAGAGTTGTGCGATAAAATAAAGGTGAAGAGGCAGCAGGTTGGGGTACCTGTGAATCTGTGATGTTTATCTCTTCGTTAGATGCTCAGTAGGGACCCTGGGTAGTGTGCACTTACTGTTTTCTAGAAAAGAGAAACAAAATCAGTTTACACTTAATCCAGAAGAAAAGAATGAAAATTTACAAAACAATACAGAGACGAGTGTGTGGGACAGACAGTAGTAATGAGGGCGGGGGTTTACTGTGTGTCCTGATAACATGTTAAACCGCACCCTTACTGCATACACACACAAACCTGAAAATATCTAGTTTTAAGACAAACGTGAAAAACATTCGGTACCTAGAAAGTATAATTGATTACCAAAAAAAAAAAAAACAACAAAAAAAAAAAAACACACACACACACACAAGGGCTTCAAGTCAGCAGTAACATTAAGAGTTCACTGCTGCTTAACGGTGACCAAGATCAACTTGCAGTGTGTGCGCTTGTGTTTAATATATAAGGGGATTCTTGATCTTCAGTTGATCTGGAGTTTATTAGTCTAAAAAAGCTGCAACATATTGCTCTTTATATCGAGCGACGCGTTTGAATGGTCAGTTTTATTAGAAACACTGGAGCTGGACAGAATGGTCTCTTTTATTTTATTATATTTTTTGTGCAAAGACTGATCACATTGACTGAAAAGACTGATTAACTCCTAGAGCACTAGGGAACATTATGCTTGAATTTTCCATTTAACAAAAAAGTTACACTAACTATTCAGTCGATTATAGTTCTTCTCGTCAGACTTTTTCAGAATCAATAAAGAAAATTGTACTTGGTGCAAAGTCGTTAATTATAAACTACAAATTCAACACAGAGAAAGACGATAACCATCATCATTAACACTGACACCAGAAAGTCTGCAACACCTGAACACAATCAATTCTCATGTAAAACACAGCACATATGGGGGTTTAAAGGGTTTTAGCATCTGAAAAAACCTCATCTAGGAGAGATTTACATATCAAAAGGGTCATTTGGTCATGAATAGGTAGTTGTTTCACAATAAAAACTTTTTAGAAGATTTAACCTTAATCTAGAAGATTTTCTCTCTCTTAAGTAATGATCTCCATTATCCATTAAAAACACGGTAACAGCCTCAATTTAATCAACTTTAACTAAAAAACTTAAGAACGATAAATTACACACGACACTCCCTTTCTTACATAAAAATGTGTAGCATGTGTAAATTCTGTAGAGTCTAAACAATCTTGTCTAACAACAGATCACATATTAAACCGTTTATTTTGTAATTGATTAAAAATGTTAAGTCGGTTCTCAGGATCGTATGTTTGGAAAAAATTGGAAAATTATATGATTTCCCCTGGCCTTTAATTACCTCATGATTAATCATCAACTAACAGTCATTAGAAGGTTGAGTAGAAAATTTTAACCAATGACATTCTATAATACATCTGATATGTAATAATAACACAAACAGCGTTAGTCAACTCAAATATTTATGACAATAATTAATACTAAACTCCACCACATCGCAGCGACTCGGTTACCTCAGAGAGCAGCTCGCGCTAATGCCCGGTGTTTAATCCTTAACAGTGCACGAGCTGGGACGCACGCGGGGCACGTTCTATACCACTACGTAGTGCACGTGCGCAGGGAGCTGGCGTGCGTTTGGGATCCGCCCCCCGAAACTTTACACTTAGCAACCATATGGCAGCGCACACGACAGGCTAATGTCCGTTTCACTCGGATAAACTCCCGACCGAGCGCAGTATCGCGGCCGGGACACTCACTCAGGCCCAACAGAGTACAGCGAGACCCGTTACACACACGCGATACGTGGCTCCCTCACTGGAAAAAAAAAAAACGAGGACGCGGCCTACAAACAGGCCAGAGTGTCACTGCAGGGTGATTGTTAATGTGTGGCTAATGCTAACCGATTGGCTGTGCTCAATGGCAAACAGTCGGCCGAGCTCAGGTTTAAAGTTTTCCACGAATCACAACATTTATTTTTAAGACGGCACGATACATTTACAAATAGTATTTAATAATTTAACAAAATTCAAGTAGCTTTGTTCACGTTAATGCTAGTCGATAACGTGACTAACTCAACATATGGGGTCAGGGAATCCAGGCCGTACTTTACTTTTGCATACTTTTCCGTATACGTAACGGAAACACCGGAAGTGAATGTCCGCCATTTTTAACATTGCACCATAACGTTTAAATAAGTATCTAATTTATTATATTTAATACACATGTTAATTTAGATTGTATTTATACACGCCCATAAAATGTATCTGATCTTAAGCGCAAACAAACTTTTTGCTAGCTACAATAAACAGCTAATATAATAAGCAAAAAAAATGATTCACTCGTGTTGGCATGTGGCTAACTGTCAAACTTGCCATAACCTTTAACTCAACTGATGTGATCCGAGAAATATACAGCGATTTTTATATGTATAAAAAAAATCTATAAAGCACTCATTTACACATTTTCGGCGCATAAAAATAGATATTATTTAGGACGTTGTCGTCCACCCGCGTTAGTGGGCGTGGACAATCGCGATCACGCAATAAATCAGTTACGTCAGGTCGAATACAAGCCGCTGACTGGATTCTTCTCGGATCTGGAATCAGATTGTAAAACTACCAGGTTTCAGTCTCACGTGCGCAGACCTACCCTCTTAAATGAGGCAAAATATAACGATGCATCTAAAAACGATCAACCCAAAAGCGTTGCAACGACTTTAAAGTTATAAGAAATGAAAATGTTCTCTGATTTTATGAAATATGAAACCCAGCAGGTCAGACTGCTCTTTTTAACACATGAAATAAAACACCACGACGGAGTGTAACTGCAGACAGACAGGGGAGTGTGAAGTAGTGAGAGGAGAGTGAGACAGTGAGAGGAGAGTGAGACAGTGAGAGGAGAGTGAGACAGTGAGGGCGCAGGGTGAGCAGTAGCACACTGAGGCAGAGGCCCAGCTGGCCCTCATGATCAAAGCTAAGCTAGCAGTTAGCACAGATAGCACGGCGGCTAGCGGCTAGGCGCGCGCTGCACTCACCGGTCCGCGTCCTGTCAGGCTCCGCGCGCGCTGGAAATGACGCGCTCTCGGTCTGCTCGCTCTCTAAGGGACCGCACGTGCGGCACGGCTCCGGGGCGCGAGCGCAGAAAACAACGTCAGAGCTGATGTAAAAGAAACGCCGCCTCGAGCCTCACCGTCGGGGGCTGCGTTTAAATCCCCAACTAGCGTGCGAAGCAAAGGCCAAAAAAGTGCCGGTGTGCTTCTAACAAATCACTCAATTCAGCTTCCAGAATTCCCTACAAACTTGTCGGACTCCTCCAGAGCGAGCCTGAGGCCCGGAGGTCCATGATGAAGCAGCGGATGGAGTCGGATTGCCGCCGGAAAACTGAGAGGCTGCGCGGATCACACACCGAGGACTTCGAGAGCCATTCGCTCCGCTTTAGTCCCGCACACACACACACCGCACCGGGCCAGGGGGGGGTGGAGGTTTAATCCCACCCGTATTCACACAAGCCACGCCCCCTTGTGCGAAGATTGGGTGATGGGGCAAACTCGCGAGCCTTCCTCCCATTGGACAATAAAGATAACCGCAATTCAACACGGAAATACTAATAATACAAAATAAAGAATAACAGACCTACAAATAAATCAATATAAATATATTTTATAAGATACAATATCATTTAATTAGATTAATGTTCCTAAAGAAAAACTAGAATTTAAAATAATATCAAAAAACACAACATCAAATAAACATGATGACTATAAACTATAAATAATATTAATTCATAAAGAGAGGAGAAGAGAGAGAGAGATAACAGTTAGGTATGGCCACAATCAAACAATGTATAATGAATACATGAATAATGAATCCAAATATTAGCCATTTGTAAGCCTTTGTAAAGGTCTGGGATTATATGTAATCAAAATAAAATAAATGCTTATGGGTTTGTATGTGTGTGGATATTTTTAGTTGTATAACTACAAAATATACCAAAGTTTTTAATGAAATGGAGTTCATATATTATATGATATGATGTGATATGATTATATACCACAATGACTATATACTTGAATTGTAGAAATATAGAATTGTAAAGTCATAACTACAAAAATACAAAATGCTGCAATAAAATTACTGTAGAAAGACATTATTATTATTATTATTATTATTATTATTATTATTATTAATTATTATTATTATTATTATTATTATTGATATAAACAAAATGTAGTTACTAGGTTTTTTTTAAAGGAATTCGTTATATATATATAACGAATAAAAGCAGTTTAATTTAAATAGCTTATATATAAGCTATTTAAAACATTACAAACAAGATAGAAATATTTGGCCCCGTTAAAAAAATCGTTTGAATTCGCTAACTGTCCAATAAGCGTGCTCCTCGTGCGTCTGCTGTGTCAGCCAATCTTCGAGCAGTAGGGTGGGACTTGTCACAATGTGGTTGGGAGATAAAATAAAAGCAGTTTAATAAGCCGCATGTGTACATCCGGGTTATTGGGGGTCAGTTTAACGAGGTCGTATGTGAACTTCCGGGTTATATGCGTCTTCTTTTCCGCTCCCTAATACGTCAGTGCGTCCGCCATATTGAAACGGTGTATAACCTGAGTCATTCTCCTACTCGTGCTACAGACACACGGCTGTCTGCGGGCTTCACCGCCTGTTACTCGGGCTGTGTTTAACAGACCGTCCTGATAAACAGCACACACTTCTGAGTAATCACATGTGGACTAAATGTGAATATGTAGTCATTGTCGGTGGTTTTTGTAGTGCATAAATACAGAAGCTGACAGCAAGACAGTGACATTGACAGAAAGAAAAAGAACTGACCTGGCAGTGCTGTGCTAAATATTTTACTGCTAATGTTTACCTTATAACCACGACAACACGTGTTATAAATAACTTCTTCACAGAGTAATTTAGTTTCACATAGCAACTAAATTAGCAATACAGTAATTATAAAGTAAAAATAGCTTTACAAGAGAGAAAAAACATGACCCACACACACATTAACCTCCAGCTAATCTGAGAGGTCATGCTAAACATTCTGGACTATGTCACAATGCTGTGATGATTGGGATTAAACCCTGAGCCGGACTAGATCCAGGTCTATACTGTATAGTGCCTTCATCAGAATCACACAGTTATCGTTAACGTGTTGCAAAACAATGCAATTCTGAGGTTTTATTATAAAGTAMCAAATATTTAGTGTTTAGTAGAAGAGTTTAACTTGTTGTGTCTGCTGCACCTTGATACACTTACCGGTCCGGGCCCGATCGACCAGGAGAGACAAACACACACACACACGCAGGCATGATGTCTGAAGAGCTCTAGTTTATTCTCAGCAAGGAGAGCACATTTAAACAGAGCTACGTCCTGAACATCAAAAGAACCAGTCATTCATTAACATGTCAGTGATGGAGAGAGCCGGAGACAGACAGGAGAGAGGAAACACATTTACATTCTCCTGATTAAACTAAAGGGTTCGAGCAGACAAGAGCCATTTGGATGTATATTCGTCTGAGTACAGGATATAGAAGGTGTTACTACAGGAGGCGTAAGGAAGCACAGTGAAGGGGGGCGGGGGGGTCTGTTCTCAGGGCACATTCATCTGAACTGATTAGATTACAATGTCTAACAATATTATAAAACCTTACAGTGCCCCCTTAAATTCTAACAGAATTTACTACAATTTRWCAATAAACATGACATTAAATGAAMAGTCAGGCGTTGGCATAGAAGAGATTTACAAAATCAAATTCAAATGTAACTAATAACTAATTTACACAAAAGATAAAAGATATAACAAGAATAAAAAGTAGAGGTAGATTCACCTAAGCATAAAATAGTAATATATAAAAAATATACATAAGTGGTACTATCACCTAGGCTTTAATAGTACCACTTATGTATATTTTTTTATATATTACTATTTTATGCTTAGGTGAATCTACCTCTACTTTTTATTCTTGTTATATCTTTTATCTTTTGTGTAAATAATATAGTTTTATATTCTAAGGTCACGGGCAGTCGCCTAAGCATTTCACTACATATCGTACTGTGTATGAATGTGTGTGTGACAAATAAAATTTGAATTTTGAATTTTTTTGAAAAACCCTGTGCAAGAAATGAGAAGATATACAGTTTGCCCCCTTTTTTGGTGTCTTCATGACGCCTGTGGTTTTATTAAGCTACAAGAACTGATAATGAACTTTCTCTCTGTGAG
>QMIH01001890.1:38132-53011 GCA_003987875.1 Clarias batrachus
CCAAGGTGGGAATTAATCCCAAACAATGTTTGCAATTTAAAACTAACCGAAAATGTGGTCGTGAATACAGGAGATCCTTATTCCTGACAACACTGCAGGAAAATAGACTGGCCATGTCTGCGCATCTCTATATTATGGTCACGAATAAACGCCACTCCATGTTTCCCGAAGAACACTCGGGAAAACGGGTATCTTAAACCTGCGCACCGCTGGGCCATGGATGTTTTGTTCACACATTTATAAAAATGCAAGTACTGTGAATTAACAAGGCATTTGACAGACCCTAAACATTCTACCTTGTTCCTGAGAACCTCGTCCAGGAAAACGAGCCTCGGCTGCGCCTCACCGATCTCGCAGGCCTCTACCTCAAGGAGAGCAAAACCCAAAAAGCTAAATCATGCACCTCGTAAGTGTATAACTGCAACAGCACGCCGCTCCCTGTTCCAAAGAAACTCAATAAGGAATATGGATATTTTAATCAATTAATACATTTTATTTGCTACCCACGCAAGCACCGCTATGCCAGGGCCAGCTTATACACTATATGCACGCTTCAAATGCCTCACTAAATTACAGAAATGCTTAAATAACAAAATCCCTAAATTAAAATCCCTAGATAACAAATTATCCTGAATTATGCATAACTGTGAATGCATTCACTACATGTCCCCCCCTTTAAATTACCGAAGGGGATTTAATACATTTTATTCATTTATTTATTTAGTTTGAGTTTCCTACACAAAGGAACAAAAACGAAGTAACACAACTTAATTTAATAATTTTATAATTTATATATTTATTTATTAATTTATTTAGCATTTTTAATGACATAAGGAGAATTTCTTAAACTTCAAAAAATGAAATGATATGTTTCTAGACTTTAGCTGTGCCCAGTGTTGCTCAACTTAGCTGGTGGTTTCCAACCCAGAAGTTCTCACTAAGTGTTAACATGTCCACCCAAAATGTTGAAAATAATCATCTTTCTGCCTGTCAGTTCCATCTCTAACATTGACTTCCCGATATAGWCCTCATCCCCCCTATATACCTGTCCAAAGCATATCCATCTGGCCTCTCTACCTTTGTTTCCAAACTGCCCGACTTGCACTGTTCCTCCAATATACACATTCCAAATCCCGTCCATTCTTGTCACTCTCAATGCAAATTGCACCATCTTTAGCTCCGCCCCTACAGCCCTGGTTCCCTTCTTTTCAGCAAAGTCTCCAAACCATACACGACTGCTGGTTTCATAACCATTCTATAAACTTTTCTCTTCATAACTTTTCTCTTCATACTTGCTTATACCTTTCTGGCACAGATAATTCCTGCTACATTTCTCTGCTTGGACTCTCATTCACACAAAACCGCTGTCAAMATTTGTTAAATTCAGGCACTCTGGATTTTAGTTTGTGACACTCCAAACAAGTGACAACATTGCACAACATTAGCTAGGCCAAGTTAGTACAAGAAACAAATAAGAACAGTGGAACACTGCAACCTACTAGACACGAGTACCAATGAGCAAAGCCTCCAGATATAACCAGCCAAACAACTGGCAAAGTGAAAAACCACACACACACACACACACACACACACACACACACACACACTCTATGCATTTACAGTCCCTGGTGATGACCGTCGTTTTAATCACCGTCAGTATATGTACACTTATATAGATTATAACTTTAACAGACAGATGTTGCTCCAGCAGTGACAATGCATAGTGACAAAACAATACAAGCAGACTTACTGTCAGTAATAAACACTAGAATAAATAATACTACAATAGTGCCAAATGTTGTCTGATAGGAAAAACTATGGAATAAGACGTTACACACAGCGCACACAGTTATAGCACGCAGACAGCACCCGCGTCTAGTAACCATAGCAACCGTGGACGCGGGTTGATGACGTAGGTAGTTCTTGACAGAAGCGTTGTGTTTTTTATTTCATGATATAAAGTGCTGTTGTAAATAACAGCGTGTTTTCGCACGCTTGTCATAAACACTTGCAACAATCATACATATTTCAGTTGTTTTTACCAGATGAATTAATATGTAACGCTAGACGCGCGCGGAACCGTATGAAAAAAATGAACAACGGTTCTATGAAACACGGCGGAAGTGACGTCACAACGAAGCTTTTTAACTCAAAACACACGACGTGACGAAGGCTGTATAAAACTTGCACCGGAAAACAAAACACGATTAGAATGAATAACGGTGAACAAAACTTATTTAGAAAACAAAACGTGACTGAAACTTAATTCCTTTTTAACCAAATCACACGAGAACAAAATCTTCCCTGACCGAGGAAAAAATCTGAAAGAGCAAATTAAACACTTACTTTTTCCTCTGAGAGGGAAGACCGGCTCGAGCCCCCAAACTGTTAGCAAGCTAAGTTTTAAGCTAAGAGAAGAAGAGTTTAGCTTGTTGTGTCCGCTGCACCTTGATACACTCACCGGTCCGGGCCCGATCGACCGGGAGAGACAAACACACACACACACCCACACACACGCAGGCATGATGTCTGAAGAGCTCTAGTTTATTCTCAGCAAGGAGAGCACATTTAAACAGTGCTACGTCCTGAACATCAAAAGAACCAGTCAGTCATTCACATGTCAGTGATAGAGAGAGCCGGAGACAGACAGGAGAGAGGAAAYACATTYACATTCTCCTGATTAAACTAAAGGGTTCGAGCAGACAAGAGCCATGTGGATGTAAACTCGTCTGGGTACAGGGTATAGAAGGTGTTACCACAGTGAGGGGTCTGTTCTCAGGGCACAGGAATCTGAACTGATTAGATCACAATATTATAAAACCTTACATTTAGTTAAACACCAGGACAATTATAAGTCTCTTCAAGTGTTTCTCTTGTTTTATACCATTTTCTCTGACTTTGTGTATGTGTGTGTGTGTGTGTGAGAGAGAGAGAGTTTGTCATGTCCCACATGCTGTGCTGAGTGCAATTAGCAATTAAAAGACATGAAATTAAAACACTATTCATGTTCCCATTGTTCTTAGCAAATTCTTTAATAAAATAACTTTAGCTTTTTAATATAAATTTTTTCATAACAATAAAATCGGTGTACATTGCAGTCCAGTGACATTGCTACCACTTTAAGAAACCGTGATAGTAAGTTGCAGACTTGTATGGTAAGTTTACATGCTGTGAGTTTAAACAATGCGATGTCGCTGACGTGTAAATATACATAAAGGTTGTCATTGTGCTCTACTGTACAATGTACTACTGTACAATCTCTCCAAGTTTAGCATTTATTTTCTGTCAAACTGTTTTCTATTAAGTAATATATTYATATCAGATCCTTGATGGTGGTGTAGTGGTTAACGCTGTCGCCTTGCACCTCCAGGGTCTGGGTTCGAGTCCCGTCTCTGTGTGCATGGAGTTTGCATGTTCTCCCTGTGCTTGGTGGGTTTCCTCCAGGTACTCAGGTTTCCTCTCACAGTCCAAAGACATGTAGGATAGGTTAATTTACAAAATTGCCTGTAGTGTGTGAATGAGTGAGTGTGTGTGTCTGTGCCCTGCGACGGATTGGCACCCTGTCCAGGGTGTACCCTGCCATGTKCCCTAAGGCTCCAGGCCCCCCGTGACCCTGATCACAGGATTAAGCGTATAGATGATGAGTGAGTGATGATGATCCTTGATGATCATCGGTACTGAAACATGGCCTCTTCCTACAGTTTAAGGTCTCAGGTAGAAGTTTGGTTAACTACAAAGCTATGCTAATTTGATTGGTAACACATCAGACTCGCTAACACATCACAGTTTAAAAGCCTTTAYAAATGTTGCACCTGTCCCTATAGGAGGCCCAGAACCCTGCAGCCCAGAGTGTATCCACAGAAGAACGATATAGTCATGATTGATTTAATGAAGAAAGCTTGTGTTATCATGAAGCATGATTGTGTTTACTTCCATATGAGCTCTTGCAAGAGACTGTGTACACAGCAACCTTAGGACATCCTCTCCATCTGATCTGATCCAATCTGGCATCAGCGCTTTTTCTCTTAGACCAGAACTCATCTTTGACTCATGATTGTCATGCAATGACACCATTGACCAAAGAGTTCTCTTGGAGGACCAAGGAGAAGATCTTGAAAGTCAACACACCACCCAGTCTGTCTGGACACACATTGATGATCACATCCTCCACCCGCCCACACAACCGCCATGCGTTAGGTTGCTACCAAGCTCAAAGGTAAACCTGTCAATTTACACTTGGTGTTGGGTCATTATACCAAGCAATAGTATGAGTTGGTAAAATGTCTCTGGTCAGGATGGTGGTGGCTATCATGGGAATACACACTGCACCAGGGCTCCAATCATTCACAACTGGGGCAATTTACTTTATCCAATACATCTACTGCGATGTCTCCCAGAGAATCCAAGAGAAACCTGTACAGACATCATGAGAACAATCAAAAAAACCTGATTGAAGGTTGCATCAAACCTGAATCAGTTGCAGAAACCTGAGTCCAGAGTACAACCAAGTACCCTGGAGCTCTTAGACAACAATGCTACCTGGTGTTCCACTGCGCATGGCCTTCATGTCCCAGTAATGACTGACTTTTGCAATGTCCAACTCAAAATGATAACTCTTACATACTTAAACACCTACTTCAAAGTATCTTGGCCAAAAAGTCCTCCTCTTCTATGAGCTATTTAAAGTCGGGGGCGGGCCGTACACCTCCACAAACCAAATGCTATTATTTTGTCAGAGGCACTGAGGATGAATTAAGTACAGGCAGCAGGAGAAGAAGTGTAAATAGAGTCAGCTCAAATTTCAGCATGGTGACCCTCTCATGACCCTGACCTACTGTAAAGTGTGTGGAAACCCAGGGTGATGGAGTGATAAGGACAACTGGTAGGATGCCCTCATATCAGACGCAAAATGGTGTTCACAAATATTCGGTCTGTCCCCATTGTTCTCCTTCTAGCAGTCCATGAACATTGTGCTTAGTGACATCATCATCATCCACATCAAACTTCTGGTTCACCTCTGGAGGCAGAAACTGGACCAACCACATAAAGAATCACTTGAGGCAACGGGGAGCTAGTGAGATCTGTGGWATTCTGGAACCACAGGATTAATAGTGGAGTGTAAGGAAACTTTTTGTTCATGAGCCCTTGAAGCTGTGAGAGCTAAACTATATTACTATTCTTGATCACTAGGAGGTCTCGCAGCAGTGAGAAGATGAAATAATTTTGTATACTTATGAATATCWCAAGCAGTCGTCATGCATGGATCATGGATACACAGACCCAGTTTTTAGGCAGTTGCAATTTGCACACTTGGTATGTGATCTCTCTTCTTCGAATTTGAATTTGCTAAAATAATTGGAAAAACAGTCAAACCAATTTTTTTCAGTTATGTCAATGACAGATGTAAATGTAAACATGAGAAAGTTTCCTCCAATTGGACAAACCGGAGCATTTAGATTTTCTTTTGGCAGGAGTGGATGGTACATGCCTTCTCCAGTTCTGTGAAGAAAATAAAAAAGTGGAAGAAGAGTAGCACTGCTTGAGTGTGTGTGTGAACATAATACAGATAATCAGCCGTCATACTGTTTCCTCTGATGTTAAATAGACACTCTACAGCACTGCAGTTCTCCTACCTGAACTGGCGCACTCACGCAGCGAGTCTATCGTTGTCATGTATTCTTTACCCAGAAATTCCTTGTAGTTTTTCCCTGATGGAACTTCTTGGAGACATTTAGTAGAGTCCTTAAAGAGTAAATTTTGACTGCCCTCAGACTTGAACATGTTGAAAACGACCCAAGAATTGGAATGACCAAACAGGGTCTGAAATACGGACAGAGGAAGAAAATCCAGAACTCAGTTCGCCTCAGTCAGTTAGAGTGACTTTTATTTCCCTGTTTTTAGAGAAACCCAAACTAATCTTAACACATATTAATTGTAGATGTTTTTAGTTTGAACTCAACCTGTTGCTCCTTGAGGAACGAAACCACAAAATCACGTTTGTCTGGATGCGTGACGACAGCGTGAGCTGGAACTCTGGCTAAATGACACATTTTATATTCAGTCGTTTCAGCAGAGCCACTGGGACAGATGATCCTAAAGCCTGATGATTTTAAAGCCTTAGCCCAGGCTGGTCCATTGCCTGAAAAGAGATGTAGAATTCTTCATGAATATAAGGCTGAGAATATCATCTTAAAAGAGCGATTAAAACGTGCTCATAAGGAAACAACTGTTTATAACTGTTTATAAAAATTAGGCCCAGATCCTTTTCACTACTTTGTGTAATGCATGCATAAGCATCTAGTGGCATCTTTTTGACCTGCTGGTTATGCTGCATCACAGGGCTGTGTAACACACACACACACACACAGGGTTCCTGATGGATTGGTGTCACTGCGATTGGCCAGAGAGAGAATGAGAGAATGCCAATCTTCTCAAAGCCAATTCGTCACTTATGGCTTTGACATCATCAGAATCTGAGCTTGAAATCTCTGCATAACAGGGTGAGCGTTTTCCTTTTCTGAGACTTTAAAGCCCATTGTCTAAAACATTGTCCTATAACAGGAATGAAACAGTCATCGACTGCTTACTGCAAACAGAAACTCTGAATTTTCCCAAATTGTATCAACACACTGTATCAATACTCGTGTTTGATTCCCACCCAACGTTCAAACCCCAGCAGGTGGATGCAGTGCCGATCTCAAGCTCTGGGCAAAATGGGAGGGTTGCGTCAGGAAGGGCATCCAGCATAAAACCTGTGCCAAGTTGTGTGCGGATCGGATGGTCCCCTGTGGCGAGCCCTCGACGGGAGCAGCCAAAAGACTAACAGCAACAACTTAGAATATAACAAGTGAATTCATTTGTAAGTTAACACGTCTTTCTGCCTCCCTACGTTAATTCAGCTGACATTTTTGGCTCATACAAGGCTATTCAACATGAATATTTATTCGAGTTCCAACTCACCGTCTGTGTTTTCGGCTACAGTGCTGTGCTTAACGAAGGCCACGTCACCTGCACCTTCAGCCAAACACCTACAGGACACAAACAGTCACACTCCACTTCAGCAGGAATCTCACTAACAACATTTAAGACCTGTAACAAGACATGTTCTTTAGGATGCTGAAAGGTTAGTAGCCCATCATTTAAGCTAAAATGGATCTACTCCCAAATACAGTGGAACCTCGGATTGCGAGTAACTCGGTTTACGAGTGTTCCGCAAGACGAGCAAAGATTTTTAATACATTTTGACTTGAAAAACGAGCATGTCTCATGATGTATCATGATGCGCTTCTTGTTTTGACACCAAGCGTCACATTATCACAAATGAGCCAATGGTTTTTCTCTCTCTTGCGCTTCAGAATTGTGGGTAATCGTCTCCCATGCTGGGTCTTAGTGCTCATCGMTTACTGGTWTAATCAACATCCGTGCACGCGTGTACTGTTTACTATAACACTGTGACCACGCGTGTTTGTATGTGTTTGTGTGTGTACAGCGCGCGTGTACTGCTTATTTGTAAAGTTTTATAATATTGTAAGACATTGTAATCTAATCAGTTCAGATTCCTGTGCCCTGAGAACAGACCCCTTACTGTGCATCCTTACGCGTTTTGTGGTAACACCTTCTATATCCTGTACCCAGACGAGTTTACATCCACATGACTCTTGTCTGCTMGAACCCTTTAGTTTAATCAGGAGAATGTAAATGTGTTTCCTCTCTCCTGTCTGTCTCCGGCTCTCTCTATCACTGACATGTGAATGACTGACTGGTTCTTTTGATGTTCAGGACGTAGCACCGTTTAAATGTGCTCTCCTTGCTAAGAATAAACAGAGATCTTCAGACATCATGCCTATGTGTGTGTCTGTGTGTGTGTGCGTGGACCGGTTAGTGTATCAAGGTGCTGCAGACACAATAAGCAATAACTCTTATTCTCTTAGCTTAAAATCTCGGACACACACTTCTTTTCTTTTAAACCTAACATTATTATAACATGTGTGTGCGCGTGTAAAGAAAAAGCAAGTCTCAGTAGAGAGGTTAAAGATCCGTTGTCTTTCTCTCTGTGTGTCAGTACTTTTTGAATTCGTCCRTGTAACAGAGGAGTTTTGTGTCTGTAAACGGTCAGAGTCGTGTATTTCAAAGTTGTACTGTAACAAACACACAAAATCTCGTATCTGTAACCTGTCGTGGCCGTAGATTTTGGAATCCAACTCAGACAAAACACAGAATTACACACAAATCTTTTTTTTTACGCACAATTATTTTTTACTTTATATTTTGTATTAATTATTTTTATGCATTTATTTTTTTGGATTGCGGAATGAATAATTTGAGTTTCCATTATTTCTTATAGGAAAATTAAGAGCACACTTCTGGAACGAATTATGCTCGCAATCCAAGGTTCCTCTGTACTACAGTAACCCATTTTCAAAGTGCACACTGTGAGATGGATGTTAAGTGATAGTGGATTGTGTTTTTGTTGCTTGTTGGTGTTTTTAAAATGATTTGATTTGATGTGGATTGATGTGAATCGTACCTGAAGGCTCCAGCGTAGCCATAATAGCGCTCCGCAGTGCTGGCTTTGCATCTGTCTACCATCCCCCTGATACCATCAGCTCCCTTACACAACTTACACAGGTTTGATTCCGGGTTTGCTCCCGGCGCACAGCTTTCACTGAAGTACTTTGCTACAAAAGAAAAGAAAGACCGAAATGTATACRCAGAGATTTAGTTTGCTGTGGAAATATTAAACACCCAACCTCAGAGTCGACTCACAGAAATCACACTCTTTGGTGTCCTCATGGAGGAGACCCATGGGAATGTTCCAGCCTGCTGTCCGTCCCAAACCGGTGTGACACGACTTCCTGCCTTTCAGTGTTTCCCAGGTCACACCGGAGTCCCTGCGCACTACAGCCACAGCGTAATAGGATGACGTATCTGCTGAAGGTGGCGTGGAATAACACAGAGAGGACCACACGTCATACAGAGACAAACAGTTGACACCCTGAGTGTGAAGAGAACCTGAGTGGAGCATCAGGCCATAATGTAATCCTCATCTCTGAATACCTGAACAGGCTGAACAAGTCAGGGGTCGACCATCATCGGCGGTTGTGATGCATGTTTTGAGCGAACAAATAGTTTTATTTTCATGTTACAAGATCACTGTAATCTTTAAAAAAACTAACAAACTAAAATAAAATTATTTTTAAATTATTTTCTATTATTTTATTAATGTTTATTTTCCAGAGCCGCAGCAGAGGGATGAAAGAGCCACATTTGGCTCCGGTGCCACAGGTTACCGACCCCTGGGTTTGATTTGAACCCCTTTAAGCACTTGTCTACTGGAACAGAACTCTTTAATCCACGCCTAATCCCTGACAGAGAGGAGGTTATAGCAGCATCTGACCCTTGGTACATCTGGAGAGAGCCAATTGGAGAGGCTGATTAGAGGGCGACCCCCCACTAGAGGGCGCCATTTGCTGTGAGACGTCCTGTATTTGCTCTAATATCTGCTGAAAAAAAAATTATATAACAAAGAAATGGATGCTTTATAGGAATATGCTGGATCTCCTGATCAAGTCCACTAACACACCTGAGATTTTCCAGCTTCGTACCCTCATTGCCCTAATCAGTGTTCCTGCAGTCTCAGAAAATCAGAGAGTGTTTTGCCCAACTCCGCCCTAGCACACAGTGGTTCCTGTCCTTACTCTGGGTTTGTCCAGGTCTGCCGGCCTTACACTGAGACAGCAATTCACCAGCAGCGCCTCTTCCAACAGATGCAGGCAATGAAGAGCTTCACAATACACATGAACTTCATAAACTTCTTTTGATTGTGTAAAGCTGCTTTGCGACAATGTCAACTGTTAAAAGCACTATACAAATAAAATTGAATTGAATTGATTTGAATAAACGACTCATTCTGCATCTTCAACTCCATACATTTCAAGTTCATTTGCAGCTACTAAGGCACGTAATTGATGAACAAACCAAAACGTATTTATACCCCTTGAAGCGTTCCACATTTTGTCACGTTACATCTACAAATAAACAAATAAATATCCGGAAATTGTAGCGTGCATTTGAATTCTGCCCGCTGAGTTATTACTTAAATGTTTAATGAACACTATGCAAGCTTTTTACTCCAAATTTCATAGAAATTAATTAATTAATTATAATTGTTGCTGCTGTATAACCACACGCCTGGTGAAGTGACTTTTAAGGTTAGCAGTGATATCCTGGTGTCAAAATAAGGCAGAGAGTTCCCTTGATTAATATGCCACAGAATCCTCATTTAACTATTCTAAAAATAAAAATTTTCAAAAGTTTTCTTCCTCGTAAACAAACTCTGATACAGTTATAAACTTGGGATTAAATCACCTAAAAYGTGACTTCATGTGGTGTTGGGTCGCGTTTACCTTCTATAGCTGATCAGTGATATAGAGAATATGAATGAAAATAGATTTGACTTACCAGATCCAAAATTGCACTTTGCTGTTGGGGGAAATGAATTGCATCATTAGCTGCACATATATTACATGAAGTAACATGTGTGATGATGCTCTAAACATGATGCTTTACAAATATTCTTTGTATTTTGGTGATATTTTATAAATTGATTATCATGATAAATGAAGACATCAAGCCATGATTCAATGATTCATCAAGCTCACATTCATTGTTATACTCTTCGACCATGGCCACCACCAGACCACACATGCCAGCAGAGTACACCTGACCACCATCAACCGCCATCGCATCGGCTTCCTTACGCTGCGAAAAAGCGTGTCACAGTCATTTTCACGTGAATGTAAAGTAAATGAGACCTGAGCCTTGCCATCTCACACTACCATGATTTTGTTGATGCAGTCATCCAC
Source organism: Clarias batrachus (assembly GCA_003987875.1). Classification (NCBI taxonomy): domain Eukaryota; kingdom Metazoa; phylum Chordata; class Actinopteri; order Siluriformes; family Clariidae; genus Clarias; species Clarias batrachus. The sequence goes on from QMIH01001890.1 coordinate 48,998, forward strand.
AGTGTTTCCATCCTGGCACTCGATCCTGATGTTGCTCTGATCGTCCACGCTCATGAAGGTCCACATGTCACATTTATTTCTCTCAGCATGGCCCACGGTGCACCATGTGATCTCATGAGGTTTGCTGCTCGTACTGAACCCTGTGGAGCAGGCAGTCTGATTAACCGGGTTGCCAGATTGAGTTAACACACCAAGTATGATACGAATTCATTCCAAACTCTAAACGAATATTCCACCAATCAACTGCAAATGTAAAAGTTACACAATCTTTTTGGATAGAAAGAGTTGTGCATCACCTGTCAGTGTTTGCGTCTTACCTTTTGTTAGGGCGTGGCTAGTGGCTATGAACTCTTCCCCTAGGTACAGGAAAGAATCCGTGCTCTCTGGCAGCTTCATCAGCTCTTTTGTTGAGTCTTTGAACATCAGGTTTTTCGCCGTGAAGCCATCAGAAGAGAAGAGACCTTTGTCCTGTTAAAGATACTTAGAATTACATCCTCATTTAGTTTATCATCTAGTTACTTCAGGGTATCAGTGGGGAATTCCAGAACTCACGGTTAAACACGGTTCTTGAGTTCTAGCATTAATATAGTGCTAATATCATATGTATTCATGACACAACATTGTTTCCCGATACACTTGTACACTAATTATAGCTTCATGTGATAGTAGCAACCTGGTGATCATCTATGATAAGAAACAAGTAAGAGAAAAACTACACCAAACCAAATTACACCATCATTCTTAAATACTAAACCTTCCAAAATATCAACAATCCATCCATCCATCTGGGAACCTCTATAGTCTAACTAGGGACCGTGCAGGCCAGTGGTGACCCCTGTATTCATTCCCGTTTTGTTTAACAATGGTAAAACCTCCAATCAACATGCGCATTCACACACGACGGGCAATTTGGGAACGTCAGTTTGCTTAATCTGCATGTCTTTGGACTGTGGGAGGAAACCGAAGAACCTGGAGGAAACCCAACAAACTCAGGAAGAACCACAATGCTAACCACGATGCCACCAAGCCGCCCAAACTAGCAACCGCACCACAAATGATTATTTTTTTAAATAATAAAAAGTTGCATTAAAATGATTAAAATTATTTCCTAAAAAGATAGCATTTTTTAATACATACACTGTAAATATACTCACATTATACCAATAATTGTTTTTAAATGTAGTTTATTACGATTTTCTGTAAGATCCCATAAAACCATAAACAGCCTATTGTTAAGCATCTACTAGTACAATAGCAGTTGCATTATTTATCCCGTCACATACCTTGAGCTGATTAAGAAGGTCATAGATACGGTTGGCCAGTTGTTTGTCTTTGCGACTAACCACAGCATCAGCAGGAACTTGAGCCAGGTTGCAGGTGCTAAACTCATCGACGCTCTTCCGAGAGCCGTCTCTGCACAGCAGCTCATAGTTGGCCTTATCACCCGCTAGAGATAGTTAACGACAAACATCACCATATTCCTCCTCATAATATGATAATACCAGTCTAACAGCAGTTAGCTGTGATAAAAGAGTCCTGATGTCATGAAGGTTTCATGGTATTTCTTAGTCTCGTACCCAGCACGGTGAAATGGTTCACAAAGGCGACATCTCCAGCTCCATCCTTCAGGCACCTGCAGTGAGACCAAAGAAAAGGATCATGTTCATAATTTCTTGCTGTCCAGATAGAGATAAAGATTAATCTGAGCAAAAGTCAACTTCAAATAAATGAGGCAGCGATTCACTAGTTTTTATGCTGCCAGTCTTGCTAAAGGCCAACATGATGTGATGTGATGGTCGGACACGGTGGACACAATAATGATCCTTCTTATAATTCTTCTTAAGACGTAACAATTCGCGYGCGCTTCTTAAACCGCATGGAACTATTGCAGTGATATTTTTTTTTGTGTTAACATTCCTTTTTTTTTTCTTTCTGCCTGCTAGGATTTTCATGTTAGCATGGTTGGCACCTCTGATGATGATCTTACTGGAAAGCTCCGTCGTGACCGTAATACGGCTCCTTGTGAGAGCGCGAGCAGTCGCCTTTACACAGCGCGCACAGTCTCTGCTTAAAGATTGCTCCGGGCACACAACTGGCTGGAAATAATTCCTTCACCGCTGCGAAAACAAACACACAAATAAGACAAAGACATATTAAATGAAATAAGCACCTGAGAAAATGAAGCAGCCTCTCACCCTCTTCCACCGGTTTGTCCTCGATCCCGGCCCACTTGATATGTCCAGTGGAGATGAGAGCGCCGATGGGGACGTTCCAGCCTGCGGTTTGCCCCAAACCAGTGTGACAGGTCTTCTTCCCACGGAGATCATTGAAGCCAAAATGAGTGCCTTTCTTTGCTACAGCTACAGCGTAGTAGCACGTCTCTTCATCTGAAGCAAGTTCAGCTATTTACATCAGCAGTGGATGTGCATTCATTTTTTTTTAAGTAACCAGAGAAAGATTTCTGAAAAATCACTGATCATCTGTTTCATTTTTAGAAGGTTTTAAAAATATCATAAAGAGCCCACCTGTGCCGTAATGCTCGGCGATGATGGGGTGAAGGTTGTATGGTGCGAGACCTGCCGTGTAGATGTCTCCTCCGTCCAGAGTGATGGCATCCGCATCACCATTCTGATCAAACACATTCCTGGAATTTACTGAATGTAGGTGGTGACTGCGCTTTTATTTCATACCACATGTGCCCGGATGTGTGTTTTTTTTGCATACTCTTGTCCCTGAATCTGTGTGAGTTTCTTTATAACGGCAATAGAAATTCCCCTATGAGGATTAGTGAGGCTGAATTGCTGTCAATGTGAATGAATCTTGTCTTGTGGAGCCCTGTGTGGACTCATGCAGGGTGTCTCCCTGTTTCCGGGACTAACGACCGGTGTTCTCGGGACAGGCTGTGGATTCAGTGTGACCCTGAACAGGATAAAGCAGCTCCTGAATGTGAGTCAGTGATTGAAGTATGCACAGATTTTACCTTGATGGCTTTTATGCATTCCATGGATCCCTCCCGCTTCACACAGCTCAGCAAGTCCAGTTTGGACGCCAGCTGTCTGCATTTCTGAGCCTCTTGCTCTGACTTTAAACACCATCTGATTCTGGGATCCATGGGTGCGGCCTTTGCCGAAGCTGAAACAACAAGACAATGCCTACGTTGTGGAAAACAAGTATAATACTCTAGATTTAGACAAATCACTATTGAACTTTCCAATAATTCTTGAAACCTCTAAGACAATCCGCCTCAGGGCCTTTCCTGAACGTTTGAAATTCTAATCTAATCTAATATTAATCAGAACGTCAGATTTATGTGGATTTTATTATTTTTTTGGTAYAGTGGTCTGAGCTGTAGGTGTGTACACTGTCAACATTACTCAATGCAAGAGCTGAAAGTTCAGAGCAAATAAATCATCAGCAATGAAAATAATGTAGCAGAGCAGACGGTTATAAAAGTTCATAAAGTGCTATTAGCAGTGACTTGTTTAGCAAACTTTTACAAACGTACATTTTTATTTTATACACACACTAAAATAATACTCATTTCAAAGCACATCCATGTTTCAGTTAACAGTTAAGAATCTAACATTAAATAAATAAATAAATATTCACTGCATTACCGAGGCATCCCAGAACAACGCAGATGACGGAGAGCTTCATGCTGGACTCCGGATGCAGCAGAAACTTTGCGTTAAGTCATAGAAAGTCTAGAGCAGAGTGGGCTAAGGCTAACAGCAAAGGAAATGTGGACTTTATCCCAAATACCTTTAAATTCACTATATAGGTCGACTACATAGGGGGTCAAACAGGGGCTTTTACACCTTCTTGTAGAGCACTATGTGTCCGGTAAGATTTGTTTCTTTTGGAAATTCCAGTTTCAAAGTCCATAGTGTCCTCTGTCAACATACCACTTATTTACACACACACTCACACAGACACTCACACACACACACTCACACACTCACACACACACACACACACACACACACACACTCACACACACACACACACACACAC
>QMIH01001891.1:8805-25250 GCA_003987875.1 Clarias batrachus
AATGATCTCAGCAGGTCCTTTAATGACAGCAATGAAATGCAGTGGAAAGTTTTTTTGGGGGATTAAGTTAATTTTCTTGGCAAAGTAGGACTATGCAATTCATCTGATCACTCTTCATAACATTCTGGAGTATATGCAAATTGCTATTATAAAACCTTAAGCAGCAACTTTTCCAATTTCCAATATTTATGTAATTCTCAAAACATTTGGCCACAACTGTACACTGCATGATGAACGAGTTTGGTTGTAAACAGTGTTCAAACCACACACCATGATGTTACGAGTTCACCGTGCTGCCAGTGTACCATGTCTGGTCTGTGAGTGGGGAATGTGTAGTACTTGTGTATGTAAATGTGTGATCAAAACCAAACTCAAAATCTTTAGCAACGCTGCAAGAAACCATAACTAAGGATGGCATTTTCCTGTCTGGACTTGTTTCAACCCACTTCTATCACTATATACTCATTTCAACTTCTCTTTCACTTTTTTCCCACCGGAGTGGTGTGAAGTTGCTCTCATTCCTGGTGTAAAACCAATGTCTGCACATGGTGTGAGGCATCGGGGCAGCTTATAAAGAGGCGCAGCCAGGTGCATCACATTTTGCCTCATTGCTTGCATGGCTGCGTTGCCGATTAACCATAATTGCAGTTGCCTGCTGATCTGCCAAAAATACAATATCCATAGCTTTAACACCATATTTTAGTTTAAATTTTCTTCTTCCAACCTTCACTTTGCTGGGAAGGCTTCCCACAACATTTTTGTAATGTGGCTGTTGGGATTTGTGCTTGTTCAGCCACTGGATCATTAATKGGGCCAAGCACTGATGTTGAAATTAATGTGCAGTATGCAGTAAGTTATGGCATGAATTGGGGTCACCTTAATGACCCCAATTTCACCAAAAAAAAGTTAATGTAAAAATGAAATGTGTAAATGCGAATCTAAATCATATCCATGAAATTAAAACTGGAAATATAAAAAAAAACATTCTGTGAATTAATACAGTAATTACAAAAACTTAAAAACTACAACCTGCAACCAGTGGATTTGATTTATGTTTTAGATTATTGATTTCCGTTTACATTAACTAAGGACTAATTGTGCACTAGATTAACAGCATTGCCTGCGGATCAGAAAATGGCATATAATAAGATAGGAATGTAATTAAAACAGAATAAGTATGACAAAAACTCAACCTTTACCAAACACCAGGTGTATGCCCAACGAAGGTGCATCATTTTAAGTTTACAGTGGTCGTTTACTCAGGACTATGAATAATAGTAGCAGAAGGAGCATATTCAGTAGCCAGTGGAGAGTGGTTAAGCGGTTGGGTGAAGCATGAAGTTTGGGAAGTGAGGTACAGGGGTAATGAGTCATGTTATAGGGTTTTTCCCTCATGTATTAATAGGTTCTGTTTATCTATCTTCCTGAACATTGAAATYCTTAAAAAGTGGTGAGCAAGTTGGAAACCTGCCAAGTTATTTATTTTTTAAAGGTTACAGTATTGAGTTTCTAGGCTGAGATAGTGATTCACAGATAACATGAAAATTCATTTAATGACAATAGTATCTATTAAATGTCTGTTTTATAGACAGGTTATCCTCTGGGGAATAGGTAAAACCAAATGACAAAACGTTTAGCTCTCAGACTAACTCTTGTTTATTAGTTATTAATAATTCATTATTATAAAGTTGTCCTCAACCCTAAATGATTGATGCATTTGATGATTGATGATTATACATATTTTTGGGGGGCAGTGTTGAGTAATATAATATCTTATAATATATCAAACGTTATAATAATATCTCAAAGATTAACATTTAATAAATGCTCAATTAAAATCTCTTGACTGGGACTGGCTCTGTGTGCAGTGGCTGGGTAGTATGGGATGTGGCATCCTACTGACAACAGGGCTTGAACCCAGATCCTCAAATCTGACYAACATAGAGCCTTAGCTTACTGAGCCACCACTCCCACAACTTATGTTTAATGTATTCTTATATTCTTTAAAGTAGTTCCCCTTCAAATTTCAAATTAAAATTTTATTTGTCACATACACAGTGATATACAGTACGATATGCAGTGAAATGCTTATACAACCGCCCATGACCTTAAAATAATTATAAAAAAAAAGATTAACAAGAAATAAATAGTGGAATAAAATAAAAATAAGTGTAGCTATAGAAAGCATAGATATAGAAAATAGAACAAAATATAAATATTTTTTAAAATATATTAGAAATATAAAAAACATATCTATACAAATATAGAAAAAATAGAGAAGAATTTAAATGGAAATGGAAATGTCCTGGGAAGTGTGCAAATGTGCATGTATGTGTATATGTACAATGTCCATAAATGTCCATAGTCTCCAATGGGTAAAAGTGAAGGTACTTCAAGGTCCCCTTAAAGGTAACGCGAACACATAACTTTCGTTTTATCTAAACGTCCAATTAAAAGCTTTTTATAATGAAAGTTGCCGTTCATCAAACCTGGTGATGTTTCCTTATTCATCTTATTATTAACCACGTTAAACATGCTACAGTATTAACGTRCCATCACACACAGCTGGGTAGCCATGCTGCCATTATGGGAAGCCATTAGGGTCAAACTTAGTCATATGTTTTATTTATACAATATTTTCATTTATATATAATATGATCATGAATTTAGATAGATAGATAGATAGATAGATAGATAGATAGATAGATAGATAGATAGATAGATAGATAGATATGATCATGAATTTAGATAGATAGGGAATTTCATATATATATTGTATATTCATGACTCGCCTAATTAAATATTTCAGTTTCAATATTTTGTTTTCATGAAACAAATGAAGATGTAAAAAAAACAAATGAAAAAAATCTGTATTTTAAAATAATTTAATATTTCTTTTATGAATGTAAAAGTATTTACAATACATAAATGTCAATTTATGTATATATGAATGGTGATTTGTGCACTCATTATTTGWCTGGCAATGTTGGGGGACGTTCCTTTTTAACGTAACTAATTACATTACAAAATTACTGTCATTAACAAGTAAYCAGTTATATTACAGCGTTACCTTCTGATAAAAGTAACTAGTTCGAGTACTTTTCCATTGCAGGAAATGAAAACTCCTTTGTGATTCCTCGAGCATGTTGTTGTAGTCAAGACCTTTATAATTATTCTACCATCATCACTCAGCGAAGTTTGGCCCATAATCTGTTAACTACAGTACTAATACCTCTATCTCACCTACGCGGCTTCGTGCGGTGGCCGAAAGTACGGTTCATCATGATTCACCGCGGGTTTTGGCACTGTGATTACGTTTCCATCTTTGTAGTCCAAAGTACTGTAAATGTGCCAAGGCTGAAAGCAAGTGCATTTTTCAATCAGCTCACTTTTTAAATTCTCTATCTTTACAGCACATACAGTAGCTGCGTAGTCTGACAATAAATCTCTATATAAAATGATGCCTGTAGACACTTCATCTCACGTCCCTGTTTTACAAAATGACACCACTTTTGGTGGGCACTCACCCATTAAACATACTTACAAAATGGTTCTTGTAAGTATTCTTTTCTAGACAAGAAAACAGACTAGATTCTCTACTATATAATGGCCAGATTGTTCTCATTCATAGTCTTTAGTGCACTAATTTCGTCTTGGTGCCAAAGCCTGATGGGTTGACATTTTGACTTTACAGAATTACTGTTGGACAGATTATAGAAAAGTAAAAGCGTTGCAAAGCCCCGCTYATTTACACTTCCCTGTGAGGATGACTGTGTGGATACCAGTSTARATAGAATTARTTGTACCAWAATGGTAAGAAATTGGTTTAAAAGGATTTCATTTCCCCTTACCTCTCTAGCTTCTGTCCCTGCAAAATTCAGTCTTGTTGCATTTGATAGTTTCATTGGTAGGGTTGTTTATTAATGGGCTTTTGTAAGAATATCATAAGATATTGTTCCCCCCAATCACTAAAACACAGTACTCATTTGTATGGTCTGCAGCTTTTTCTAGTCTTAAGTAACTTCCCTAGTTCTTTCCAGACCTGATTTTGCTATTCCGTTGCCATTAAAAGAACAATCCAACAGAACAGATTCTAAAAAGGAAATGAAACAGGTCGACTATCTTAAATATTTTTATGTGGAGCCCCAATTGGCTTAGATTACCATTGAAAAAGAGTCATTTATCATTTATCCTTAATGCTCCTCAACACAGATTTTGCTATGTAAAATCCTCTGCAACAGATGGAAAATTCCACTAAAAACCTAATGCAATCAGCCTAAATAGTATAGACTTTAATCTCCAAATCATCCATGAAAATAGTACAGATAATGTAGTAGCTGATGGCCACTCTAGTTTTTAAAATTAAGCTATACTGAATGAGAATAAATGCAGTTATACTGAATATCAGCATGGCTGAAGCTCAAAAGGTCAAATATCAGTGACAAAAAGGAGCTTTATTTTTTTTTTAGCACGAATACACCTTTGACACAAATATACAATTTAAAGCCTCACGTTTGKTTCCATATTATACTCTTGCAAGACTCCGGAATCCCGGTGACGCTCGTTTAAAGGTATAATACACATGAGCTACTTCCACAATTTGTTTGCATCTACGAATGTTCATAGATCCRCCGTCTGTTCGTATCTGCGGAAATTCGTAACTTGAATGTTTGCAAGTCAGGGACTTACTGTATATACAGTACAACTGCTGTTTCCATATGGTCTTATTGATCAAGAGGTATAAACCAATCAGTCATAGCACCGACAGTTTAGTTGAGTAAAATTCATTTKAATGGTTCCGGTCAAGTGGCATTCAATTTTATTTACATTATATAGCRCTTTTAACACTGGTCACTGTCTCAAAGCAGCTTCACAAAATGAAAAGAAAATATATAAGGTAACAAGTACTTGAAATTGATTGTGTTGCAGGGAAAAAAAGGAAAAAATGAGCAAGGGTAAGGAACTGGATAACTTTGACAACACCTAAATTTGTGGAGTGTTCCCACTTGCAGCCAATTGTGGTAATGGGCTTCCAAGGTTCATTGATTCCCAAGCGATTCCCAAGTGGAATGAAGGATAGCCCATCTGGTCCTTACCCAGAGAATAGCTACAGTACTGTTCATTATGSGAGGTAGACAAGCTGGCAGATGCTCTACGCAAAGTTCTGCTTGGGAAACCTTGGGTCCTGGCATTCATATAGTTGTTACTTTAAAACACACCTAGAACAGCTAGAACAGGACATCTGATCTGCATCTTTTATCTGGCACAGGTTATATGCTGGATGCCATTCCTGACACGACTCTCTCATTTTTATTGCCTCATGAAACCAGCCCTGCATTCGGTAGTTGGGTTTGGGACATTGGCTGGGAATTGAACCCAGTCCTTATGTATGGCAGTTGAGAGGTGTTGATCTTCTGGTATTTTAAGTTATCAAATAAAGATTATTAGATTTTTGAAAATAGATCATATGGACAGATGAAACTCTGGTTATCCTGTACCAGAATGATAGGACACTAAGAGTACAGAACAGGAAAGAGAAAGGGAGGACAAAAGAAGTAGGATGAAGGCTGATCAGATTCAGTCATACGGATGCGTCACAACCCTCAACACAGCAAATTACCTGACCTTAACCCAATTGAGCATGTTTTTCACTTAAACAAGACAACACTGATGACATATAGACYAGCATGAAACTCAACATTTGTTGATAGAGATATTGGTTTTGACAAAAAAAAAAACCTATTCCTTAAACATCAAATTATTAGCAAAAAGAAAAGCCATGGACCATTTAAGATATGAAAATCGAGTACAAAGTGTCCAACACATTGTACATAATGTACATAAAACCTGGATGATAATTGCTGAAGTGTCAACGATGTGAAAGAAATGTGGTTGGAAAAAAGCTGGAATGAAATCACTTGGTGAAGCTTGGTGAACTTGCATCACGCAAAATTGACAGGAGAAATCACAGACATGCTTACGAGTGAAAGTAAAGCAATTTAGAGATTTTGCACAGTTTGGCAACGGCTCCAGTCAGCCACAGCTAAACTGATCAGTTTGTTTTAGCATGCAATAGATAAATGGTTAACGTTTCAGGGGTAATTCAAGGTGGCCCGACAAAAGGTGGTTATTGTGTGAAATGGCTTGCACACTGGGCCAGTAAGAAATGGCAAAATAATGGGCTCATACACAATACATATTTCCACCAAACAAGCCTCAAAAAGTAATTTGAATGTGCATAGTTGCCAGGTGAGGATCTTTTTCTTTGATTGGAAAAATCTTATTGTTTGTCAGGGAATAAACGACTCATGAACAAAATATATATCTCATGGCTTCCCTTTTTAAAAGCTAAAGCATTCTAAAATGGCACAATGCTGATGATTATTATTGGAGATGCAGCCTATACCATGCTGGGACCTCAAATTTCTATCATTTTACAAAAATAAACTCCTTTGGCCAAGTAGCACGGATAAATTTAGGAGTGATTTAGATGAAATTGAAGTGGCTTTAGAAGTAGATCATTCGATTTTGTGAAGAAAAGTATAGTTATTTATCAAACAGGAATTGCCTATTTTTATAATATGGCTTCTTATTGATTCTGCTCACATCAAATGGTAAATATGATGAAAACAAATAAAGTGGTAATTTCTTAGAACAATTACTCCTTTATTTAAATTTCAGCTACGACTTTTTACTGGATTGCCTAACTGCTAGGACTGTTGGAGGCAGGAACCAATTTTGAACCAATATCTTATACTATTATACTATTATAAAATATAAATTAAAACTTTTAATAATAAAATATTATTATCTGGTATGCATTGTAAATAAACACTCACTCACTCACTTACTTATCTTCTATATCTCCTGGAGCCTATCCCAGGAAACTTAGAGCACGAGTCAGGGTACACCCAGGGTGCCAATCCATCGCAGGGCACACACACTCACACACTCTGGACAATTTGAGAACACCAATTAGCTAACCTGCATGTATTTGGACTGTGGGAGACAGAGAGAACATGCAAACTCCATACAAACAGAGGTGAGAAGGGAATTGGACCTACCTGGGAATCAAACCCAGGCCCTAGAGGTCCAACCAACCTGTAAAAAAAWTTTTTTTTATTTCCTTTGTCATGCTCAGTTTCCTATTCATAGGATTAGAAATGGAATATATATGCATTGACATTTACATTGGCTTAATATTATTGGATGATGCTCCTAGTGAAGTGCTCTTCAGTCTTTAAGAGCTTTGCACATACACATACACACTTATGTTTTTACAAATTGATGATTGAACCACTAGATCAGTCTGCTGTGCTTTGACACACTTGCCGATCGGCTGAGAAAGAAACAAACATACACATGCAAAATATAGTGTCAGAATGTGCTCAGGTTTTTTCAAWGAAAAGGACGTATTTACGTCTTCAGCCATTTCCCGAGTAACTACAAAGAACATACATGTCACATCCATCTGTTACTATGTCAAAGAGCATAAGCCATCATCAACCTATGGAGGGCGGAATTCAAAATCAACATTTTTGAATTTGAAATGTAACTCAGGAATGTGTATAGCTCCCAAGTGCCTACATCTACATGCACTCCTGACAACATCTCGGCAAGCTCCTGGTGAGTTGGTGGATGGTGTCCTGGGGGACCTCCTCCCAGACCTGGTTCAGGGTATCAGTGAACTYCTGAAYAGTCTGTAGTGGTACTTGGTGGTGTCAGATGCACCCATACATAATGTCCCATTGGTTCTCAATTGGATTTAAGGGAGTGAGATGACCAGTCAATGGGATTAATTCTATTATATTGAACTTCCAGCTGCAAAACAATTCCTGCTATCTGATATCACCCAAATGATGCTCTGGTTTCTCTTAAAGTTACTTCCTATTGCTATGTCAGGTAGTTTTGACTTGCCACCACTGCTGTCGTCCTCAGCTTGCTCATCTGGGACAATCTGAGCATTATGATTCATAGACGTTTCTCACTCTCTCATGTTTTGAATGACCATTGTTTAAAGCACTATATTAATAAAAATGCATTTAATTTAATTTAATTTAATCCTTCAATCATCCAGAAGGTAAATCTTTTAATTACTGTACTTAAGTACAGTTTTCATGTATATGTACTTTAGTACAAATAAGTAGTTATATTAGTAAAAATTTTATGTTTACTCCACTACATCTTATAACAAATATCTGTACTTCTACTTAGTAGATTTTGAAGAACTAATATCACCACCTAGCATTATTGTGTGATTTGCCTTCCTCCCTAAAATGCATGTAACATTCTTACAATAATTATTTTGAATACATCATGGGTAGTGTTACCATCCCACAGCTTTTCATGGTCCTAAGTTCATTCCTGAGTTCAGATGACTGTGTTGTGATTAGTTTACCATGTGACTTGTCGAAAAAACTGGGTTTTACCCCAAGAACAAGAAGTGGCTATGATAAAAATCCTCTAGGTGTACATAAGGGTGTAAATAGTGTGTGCATAGTGCTGTGTGTTGAATTTTCATCTGATTCATGGTGTAGTCATGCCTCATTCCCAGTCTTACCAGTATCCAACCTGGTGTCTCAATGATATAATTGGTTTGCAACATTAATAGATGCAGAAACCAACTGGGTATAAATAAGGTACTGTAGCTTAGCTTTTAGGTTTTATCCAAAACGCACAGTGTCAAACCTAAACTTTTGGTTAAGGATTGATCCATGAAAAATTCCGTTTTGATTAGTAATGCAGTGCAAATTCCATTTGTTTACCAACCTTAAATCTGCAAATATTTGCTTGTCTCAGAGTTCTGTTTGCATTAAAATATTTGTTGAACTCTAAGCTTTGTCTTGGGTTAATTCTTAACAACGCATGTGTAACTTCTGTGCCTGGCAGTACACTAGCAGTTCAATGACTGACTAATTCAAAATAATAGGAATTATGAGGGCTCACATACTAATCTTCATTTTTATTTCTGCCATTGTTCTTCCAAGTATGACTGCAGACAAAGGCAAAGGTATGGACATGTACTTTTTTTAAATTGGCTATTACTCCTTATGCCACAGTTAAAATCTCAAATCAAAAAGGTACCAATTTTCTATATTACTGAGAATACGACAGTAGTTTGGCTATAACATTAAGAATAGGTTTATAGTAATGGAGTCACATGGACTTGTATGGTACCGTAAATGGACCACATAAATTATGACTAAGAAAATTAGATTAAGGGACATGCAGTTCTTTAACAAAGGAAACCCTACAATTATTGACAGTGTGATGTTTTCAGTAAGGATTTCTCATTTATTTAAAGAGTGTTTAGTGTAAGCACTTTATAAAAATCAATTCACAATTTTCCACAGGAGTGTCCCCAGGCCAGGGTATTTTACATGTTTTGGTGTCTCAGTTATACCGCAAGCTGTGTCAATATCTTCAAGAAAACAAAAGAGACACTTGTGAGGGGTCTACTTTTTTTTAATAGGTATTGTAAAGTAGAATATGATAGCCATGACTCATTTACGTATTGGCATATTTAATTGCATACTATCAATGTAAATTATTTAGGTTTCCTTTTTTTGATTGCTTTAAAATTGAGGTGTTGACTGGAGAACGTAGAACTTGACTGGAGACTGTCTGCGGCAAATCCAACTGATCCGACCAGATTTTAAAAGGTGCTCAGCTGGTCTCACAATTCACAGCGCTTGTCAAAGAAAAATCAAACAATTTTAGAAGCTTTGAATGTCCCCAGAAGCACAGTGTGCTCCAGTATTGTAGAATGGAAGAAGATTAGAAACACCTGTATTCTTATTACAGCTATTCATCTGGGTCAAACTCAGTAACTGAGCTAGAAAGGCTTTGGTCACGGAGGTGGCCAAGACCCCAGCGGCCACTGCTCAGAAGTCCTCTGCATTAATGGGAGCACCTGCCAGAAGGACAGTTATCTCAGAAATACATCAGCAATCAGGCTTTTATGATCATCATTAAGGTATATGGAATTTACAGGACTAAGAGCATGTGGAAAAGTATTTTATCCTTATGACAGGCACATTTGAGAGCATATGGAAAGAGATTTTTCCGATGAGACAAAAATGTAAATGTAAAATCTAAGTGCTACATGTAGCAAAATCCAAGTACTGTTCGTCTGGGTTGAACCATTGCTACAGGGATCATGGTGGTGATAGCATCGTGGTGCATTGACAAGGAAATGTTCATGAGGTGAGGTTTTATCTTTCAGCACAACACTCCAAAATACAGTACCAGTCAAAAGTTTGAATTTATACATTTCTAGTTCAATACTGGAATTCTGTTTTTTTTTTTTTTCAAAACTATGAAATAACACATATGGAATTAATTAACGTAAAGTTATGATAAAATTAAGTAAGTAATAATAATGAAGGTCATCTGTTGGAACAGTCCTTGCAAGAGCAGTATTGTAAAGTGCATTTGCAAAAGGCATTAAGCACCATAATGAAACTAGCTCTGAAGAATAAAAGAAAGAAAAAGAAAGAAAGAAAGAAACAAACAAAGATATGGAAAGGCCATGGAGTTTGAAGGTGTGTCCAAACTGTAGACTCGTAATGTATATCGTCAAGTCTCATAATGTCCTTAAATGGCCCAGCAAAAGCCCATACTCCCAAACGCTCATAGAATGTCTGGAGAAAACTCAAGATGAGAATGCACATACAGTACAGACCTTCTCATTCAAAGAGGTTGAATTTGTATTATGGCAAGAAAAAAGCAGCTAAGTAAAGAAAAACGAGTGGCCATCATTACTTTAGGAAAAATTGGGAAAACTTTGAAAGTGTCCCCAAGTGCATCAAGCGCTACAAAGATACTGGCTCACATGCGGACCGSCCCAGGAAAGGAAGACCAAGAGTCACCTCTGCTGCGGAGGAGAAGTTCATCCGAGTCACCAGCCTCAGAAATCGGCGGTTAACAGCAGCTCAGATCAGAGAGCAGGTCAATGCCACACAGAGTTCTAGCAGCAGACACATCTCTAGAACAACTGTTAAGAGGAGACTGTGTGAATCAGGCCTTCATGCTAAAATATCTGCTAGGAAACCACTGCTAAGGACAGACAACAAGCAGAAGAGCCGCGTTTGGGCTAAAGAACACAATAAAGAACACAATAAAGAACACAATAAAGAAAACTCTTTGAATCACAAGGTGTGTCCAAACTTTTGGTCTGTACTGTGGACTTCCTGTCCATTATGTTTGACCCTAAAATGATCTGCAAGAAAAAAAAATAAGAAATTGTCTAAATACAGGATGTGCATAATTTCAAGGGATTTACTAAAGAACACTTTGTAATTGCTGTCAAATGTGCTTCTACAAAAGTACTGAATAAATGGTGTGAGACATTTTTAAATGAGATTTATTTTTTTCTTCTTAAATAAAAAATCTTGTCACTTTCTCATTATTGGCTCTGAGTAAATTAATGGCCAAAAATGTTCTAGTATACACTATGCTTTAATGTAGTTAACAATTAAAGGGATCTTTAATTATAACTGTATAGTAAAATTGTCTTTTTATCCATTCTTTGCAGGAAAGCATTATGATAAAGAAAAAGTGTGTGAAGAGCTCCGCGTCATTGGATCAGAAAACTTCAAAATAATGTATGTGCATATATTATGCAATCAAATCTTAAAAGGATACCTTGTATTTTGTTTTATCTCTAGCTAGTTTGTATAAATTAACTTTAGTGTCCTTGTTATCTACACTGAAATGTTACATTTTCATGCATAATCTTTGTATTAATTTCGCATAAAACCTTGGCTAGATTGTGTACTGTAATGGTTGGTACTTTATATTTTAATGCATAAAAATAATTAAAGGCAAGAAACTGCTGGAAATGCAAGTTGGGGTGATTTGAACCCACTTTCAGATGGCAATGCCTTGTTCAGAAAAAAGATCAGAGGAAAATGCTCAGACTGATTTGAGGAGCCATGAATGATATAGTAGCTCAATTACTCACTTTGCAACCCAGGCGAGGAAGAAAGCATCTGAGCCAGTCATTGTCACAGACTCTGAAAAAACAGTTAACAAATGGAAAAAAAGCACATTGTTTTCTTCCAATCATCAACTGTCCAGTTTGTGTCAGCCTCAGCTTTCTCAGAACTGTTGCTCACTTAGTGTTTGTTTTGTGGACCATTGTGGAAAATTGTGAATTGATTTTTATAAAGTCCTTACACTAAATGTCAACTCTAGAAACTGTTGGACACAGTGTGTTCACTGCCAGTTCAGTCGTTTTTTTACACCTCATTCTGATGTTTTAAAGCTGATGCTTTGGCACAATATCATTAGCAGCAGATCATTTAAGTTATGTACAGTAAGTAGCAAGGTGGAACCTCCATGGTTTGTCCAGCATATCCTACAGATGCAACTGGATTAAATCTGGAGACCAAGTCACCTCCTTCAACTCTTTGACACATTCCTCAAACGACTCCTGGCCAACTTATGGTATTTTTCTGCTAAATACAAAAATGGGTGTAAAAACATGTTGGTGGTACATGTTAAGGTAATATCCACATGAATGCCAGGACCAAATGTTTTCCAGCAGAACAGTGCCTAGAGCATCATACTGTATCTCCACCATTGGCTTGCCTTCTTCCCCAAATACAGTAAGTAATACACATCCCGCTGTCCAAATATTTAAAAGAAAATATGTTTAATCAGACCAGGCTGCCTTCTAACATTTTCTCATGGTCCACTTCTGATGCTCACTTGGCCATAGAAGGCAACTTGCTGACGGACATGGGTCRGCTCACTGCTCTGTAGCTATGCAGCCTCATATGCAGCAAGCTGCGATGTACTGTGTGAACTGACACCTTTTTATTATCCCCAGCATGAACTTTTCCAGCAATTTGTGCTACACTAGCTCCTCTGTGAGATTGAACCAGATGAGCCAGTCTTTGCTTCCCAAACTCCATGACCTTGGACCACTTTTGCTGGGTAATAACCCCTGCATATTGGGACTACACCACAAGACCTGTCGATTTGTAGATGCTCTGACCCAGTCGTCTAGCCATAACACTTATGCCTTTGTCAAAACCATGCAATTTATATAAAATGGCAAACAGCTTATCAATTTATTGAGCAATAAAAAAAAATTCTATTAGATATTTCTATTTTCTGCTTCTTTTAGACTCATGCTGAAACGTTAGCTCGCCCAAAACTGTATCAAAGCAATC
Organism: Clarias batrachus; assembly: GCA_003987875.1. Classification (NCBI taxonomy): domain Eukaryota; kingdom Metazoa; phylum Chordata; class Actinopteri; order Siluriformes; family Clariidae; genus Clarias; species Clarias batrachus. Next base: position 21,987 of record QMIH01001891.1, read on the forward strand.
TTTCCTCAAAACAGTMATTTAATCTTTTGAAAGAAAGTAAAATCAGGCTTAATGTCTATACCACACAGAGGAAATTGCTATTGATWACTCGATTGTACCTGATAGAAAGAATTTGACCATTTTCTTTTCCCTGCAGATGAGATGAGGGAACACTCCAGGAAGCATCTTAATATGAGTTGACACAGAGTGAGAGAATTGTTATTGTTGTGCCAAATAGTCACTRGTAATGGAAATTTTAATTATGCCTTTGTCATTAAGTGAATAATGAGATTAAAATAAAAGAGGCTTTAAAAAAATAAAAGGGGCTTTACATTGGCAAGGGGTGGGATATATTAGGCCAAGTAAGCAGTAATTTTTCAAAGTTTGTGTGTTGGAAGCAGGAACAAAAAAAAAGAATTGTTAGCTAATTGTCATTGCTATGTGACTGGGTCAAAGCCGGTGCAGAAGAGCAGGTGTTATTCGTAGAGGTAAGTATCTACAGTACTAAAAATGGTCCAAGCAAAGAATTCAAGGCTCACTGGCGTGCATAAGGAGTGAAGGCTAGTTTTTCTGGCCCCATCCCACAGAAGAGCTACTTTAGCTTTTGTAATCATCAGAACCGGACAATGGAGCATCAAATCATTTGCATCACGAGGATGGTTGTGTGCATGTGCGTCATTTTCCTGGGCTGAATGAATATGGGATGAATGCAAGCCAGCAGAGACAATGTGATGCTCTGGGCAATGTTCTTTGGGAAACATGGGCTTGGCATTCATGTGGATGTCATAAAGCACACATACCAAAACAATGCAGACCCAAGTGCACCCATTCACTGTAAATGTATTTCCTAATGCCAGTGGCCTTTTCCAGCTACATAATGCTCTGTCACATTTCAAGCATTCTCCACGAATGATTTGAGGAACTTGACTCAAAATTACTGTATATGCAGATGTATTCCAGACAGTTTAATTTTTTAAATCTATGCAACAAGTAAGTAAGCGAGCAGAACATGGAGAACTAATAAAGACAGCAATTTATAAAGGCATATTCTACCTATTCAAATTTGTAGTAGTTATTTACAGTACATCATGATAGAAATAACAGGAAACAATGGGTCTTATATCAAGTGAATTGGAAAGTCTATAGGCTATAGAAAAAATGGTCTTCCTGGGAAGGCAAAAAAGCCTATAGTAATTGTACTCATTAAATAACAACAGCTGGAGGCATGGTTAGCACTGTGGCCTCGCACCTCCAGGGTCGAGGGTTCAGTTCCCATGTGCGTGGAGTTTGCRTGTTCTCCCCGTGCCTGATGGGTTTCCTCCCACTTCCCAAAGACATGCAGAATAGGCTAATTAGCATTCCAAAACTGCATATTGTGTGTTTGTGGTATAAATCAATGATTAAAGACAAGTGTATTTTTTAGCATTTTTCAGCTACAGTATATATAAACATATTTGTAAAAGTATTTGTTATGTTTCAGAGTGACAGCCATATACAGCCAAAAGTTCCCAAATGGAACATTTGAAGAAGTAAACTGCGTGGCTGATGAAATGGCTAAGCTAGCAGAACAGTGCTGCCAAGATGATGCTAGTCTTGACTGCTATGACAAAGGGGTAAGCTGTCAGTGAAAGGACATAGTTTTTGTCATTCCACTAAACTCAAATATATTCATTGGTAGGAGAAAATGTAAAGTAAATAAAAGGACTTATTTTCTTAGCAGTACATATTCATACTGTTTTATGGCAGAGAACTCATCATTTTCCTTACTTAAACAGCTTCTATGAGACAACCAAAACAAACTGAACATACAGTTTCAGTATGTTACAGTATATACACAGTTTCAAATACATTGCACCAGTGTAATCCAATCATAATCTGATGTTAAATATCAATATAAAGTGTAAATCGCTCATACTCTCTGTGTGAGATATCAGATGTAGATGGCTAATGTTTAGCATAGACACTTAATTATCTAAATTGACATTATGGCATTTGTCCTTATCCAGAGCAACTTTTTTTTTAAGTCTCTATACTGTATACATCTAAACAGTTGAAGGTTTAGGGCGTTACTCAAGGGCCCAACAGTTACAACCTAACCACTAGTCCAATACCTTAACCACTGAGCTACCCCTGCCCCCTGCAATTAATGAATCATTAATTAATTATTAATTATTTAAGTAATTAATTATTTAAGTAATTCATTCACAAAGGCTTTTGATTCCCAAGCAAAGTTTTTTTTTCAAGCATCTGATCAAATTTGCATAAAAATTAATAACATACTGTAGCAACTAATAATTTATTTTCTGTTCACATTTTCACTTGTAAACTTTATCTACATTACATACAGTACTTGCATTAAAAAGTCACATAATCCACTTCATACAAACCCACCTTAACACCAAACCCTGGTACGTACTGTACTGTACTGTATGTGTGTTGAAATGTCAAGGGGTTTCAAAGACTTACTTGTCATTTCTTTCAGTCTTGATTGACAAGAGAAAAAAAATCTGTGGGTGAAAGAAAAATTATAAATAGTCACTATATAATTTAATTGCAGTGTCACMATCATGGAGTATGACACACACAAATGTTTATAGTTTAAGACATACAAATATCATTGTGTACTAATAGATTTCATATTAATTGATTAATGTATAGTATTAATAAGATGTGGTTTTAGTTGAGCTTATTGGACATACTATATCTTGGAATGAACAAACCATTTACTTCACATATTCCCTTTTCATAGAATATGATTGTTTTTTTTTTATTGCATTTTAATTGATGTTTACAATTTTAGTTTCTGTGGATTGTTCTTTTGTTCTTGGGGAATTCTGAGCTGTCATGGACAATATGAGATGCACTTTAAAACTTCATATTAGSTACAGTGTTAAGCAAGGCTGTGAAGTATATATTTTTTTTATAGTCTAAGAATAGAAAAACAACAACTTTTTTTTTTTTTCGACTGTCAGGGAGAAACAAAGTTATTGACTCTCCTAGCACGATAAAGCAGCATGTCACGCATTTTTACCATAAATACAAGGTGAGACTGTAGCTGCATGTGTGGTCAGGCTGAAGCAATCATTTACTTTAGGGAAGAGAACATACTGAACAGCCAATTTCTGTTTCATTGGTAAATAAAGCAACCAGCACCAGATTGAGAGAAAGTTGCTGTTGAAATTACTGTACAATGACACTTTTGTTATGAGTGACAAAGTGTAATAAGAAGGTACAGTTGTTTTTTTACACATGCTTGCAAGTCAATTCCAATTATTGCAGGATGGC
>QMIH01001891.1:29857-47261 GCA_003987875.1 Clarias batrachus
CCGTGGCAACATGGCAACATTTTATATATTTAAGAACAATATAATTTATTAATTTTGTAACATAAATAAATGTAAAGTCAGCTAAATTTCCATAGTATAATACTGTATAAAATTTGTTGTACTGTAGAGAGGACATAAAGACASTGTAGAGGAAAAYGCTGCTTGTGATKKTGAATTATTAAATKATTAAATATGTGGTCTTTCACAATTCACAGGTGCTTTAAGAATGTAACCCCTGCGAATTTTGTGGGTCGACTGTATAGTGAACTCAAACAAGATAGTACATTGTATTCATACTGTATGTAATTTACTCAAACTCAAAATGAAATCTAGTATTTTGAGATACTGGATTTTTGATTAAATAAATTTATGTCTGAGATTGTTATTAAAAAGGGTTTGACGGCTATTTGATTTATACCCAATGTGTGTGTGTGTGTGTGTGTGTGTGTGTGTGTGTGTGTGTGTGTGTGCACATTCAATACGTTATTATTATTAGACTATACAGCAAACTAAAACATGCATCAGGTTTGTCTCAAATGTATCCTACCCTTTTGTTTTGCTGTCAACAACTTGCTCATAGGAAATAATTATTGACTTGTTTTTGGTGGCTATTCAAGGTGTTGTGGAATGCAACATTATAAAAAAAATATTACCTCAAACTTATACCCTCCATGCATCATCGTCAGTGTGAGTGCCTGTAGACATGAGAAAGCCCCACCAACATTATGCCAAGCTTAACATACTACTTTAGCAGTCCTGTCTTGGTGCCATCCTTATCACTATCAGAAAGTTCATGRTAAAATATTTCCAACCAAAAACTTTTAGCAGCTCTTGATGCATATGCACTTATCTTTAATAGTGCTTTAGGCCCTAGTCTCTAAGCCGGCCTTTTATCTGAATGACATTCAGCAAAACGTTTTCCATCATCACTGTGTCTTTTTAACACAGACAAATAGGTCTAGCAGGGCCATTTTAAAGTCCATTGTCAACAAATCAGACTGAACATGTAGCATCGTCCTGCAAGTAGGAAAAAGTGTACAATGACACATGAAACATATTTGAGGGGTGTGTTTGTTACTGATTTCAGTATGTAATGTGTCGCCACTCTTATACCTGCAAGCTACATGGGAGGAAGTTATGGATCCATCTATTATAATCCAAAGAAGTGTTAAACTTAAGACCTGTCAGAGCTTGGAAGAACACAAATCAATGAGGAACACCTCTTGTCTAGATGAGTAGATGTAAACATGTAGGTCTGTTTTTTACATGAATCAGTCTGTGTGACAAGCACACGTGACATTACACTTAGAAGAAATAACTTCATGCTTAATGCAATTTTTAGTGTTGGTCCCTAGACAGGAAACAATGCAGCGGTGATGAACTGACCCTGAGTATTTTAGTAAAAGTACATGTGATGGCTTCATCACGTCTCTCACTCAATCTTGGGAAAGTTGATGTCAGAATGCCTATTATCTGCTTTTTAGGTTCACTGTGTTGATCAATCGTCAGGTTACATTTATTTACATTTATTCATTGTGTCCATGTAGGTTTTCATCTAGGGAATGTATCACCGCCAAAGGTCTTTCACATAGACATTTGGAAAACCGCCAGTTGTTTACCACCAATCCAACAGGACAAAGGATATTACTGGTCATGTTTCAGGTTCCTGAAACCTTTCAGTATTTAATTTGTTTTATGCATTTTATTTACTTCCTAGTAATCTCACAGCTGCTACATACTGCTATCTAGTGCCCTTGAGTGCACAGTCTGTGTATTATTGACTTTGTAACAGACATTGACTGAGGCTAGACATTCATGTTACTGTATGCTCTCCAATAACTAAACATCTAACATCTGAGGATTTCGGGAAAACTTATTGTTCAACCATCCATGAACCTCTGTAGTCCAACTAGGGACCGTGGAAGCAAATGGAGCTTACTGTATTTCCCATTTGTACAACCACGGTACCTCTGGCCAACATTCACACACTATGGGCAATTTGGAAATGCCTAATCATTAGCCTAATCTGCATGTTTTTGGAATGTGGGAGGAGACTCACCTSGCATGCAGAGAACATGCAAACTCCATACTCACAGACCCGACACAGGAATTGAACCCAGAACCTGGAGGTGCAAAGCGACACTGCTAACCACTACGCCACCATATAGCTCACCAGAGTATATATAAACAGCTGTAATAATAGTTAATGTAGATACCTTGGCCTTATTATCCACACACCAGTGGTTCATTTTAATTCAAGTATGAAATGGAATTCATTGACCAAGCATATTTATACCCAAATTATACCGTTTGTTTAACATACTGTAGCCTTTATTTTAGCCGTTATGTCGGTGAAAACAACCCACTTCTGAGTTTGTATGTAAAGGTGCACAAATGAGCTGTCATAACATATACAACACAGGAAGAGATATTTCCCCAAGGGTGTACTTATCACATCTGATGAGTACACCCCAGACAATGCGCACAAAAAAATGCCTGCCATACATTTTGAAAAGTGAATATCAGTTTTGTGACATGATTAAAAATGGATCTTTGCATAATGGTTTAAATGGTCAGTCTTGTGAAGGATACTTACTACTTGTTCTGCCATTAAACCTAGGAATGAATATTGTGACTATGGTTACAAGAGAGCTCTAAAAACCCAGTTTGGCAGTAATTTGTTAAGTAGCTTGCCATTTGCTTTACTTATTGACTTCCTCCACCCATAACTGCTATTGATTGAGACATTAAACATTATTTAAGAGACATTTAAATACATGCACTACATTGGTCTATTCTATAATGCATTTATTTAGTCATGTAAAGCCAGTTGACTCGCCACTAGCAAAGTTTCATTAAAATCTGTCCAGCAAAGAAGTGGGCTCGTGTTCCAAAACACTCGTAAACCAAATCACCCATAAGAAATATGGGTTCCACAGCCCCAAAAAATAAAATACATAAAAATAATTAATACAATCTATAAAATGAAAACAAATTAAACTGCACTTTACCTTTAAAAAAAAGTACAAATCAATCCCGACAGATAAGTGTTTCCGTTGGTGCGCGCAGGCGCTCTGTGTGTGTGTGTGTGTGTGTGTGCGTGTGTGTTTGTGTGCGTGTGTGCGCGCGTGTGTGTGTGTGTGTGTGATTAGCCCCTTCCCTCGCCTCGTTTTACACAGTAACACTCCTCCTCCCTCTCCCCACCTCGCTTTTTAAGTTTCACAATAAACACACACACACACACACACACACACACACAACGGAAACACCGTTTTAACAGGAAAAAAAATTAATCTCTCTGACACTGGCATGAGAGCATACTAACAGAATCACTTTTTAAGTTTCACAACAAACGGACACACACATAAACACAATGGAAACACCGTTTTAACAGGGAAAAAATAAATCTCTCTGAGACTGGCGTGATTGCATACTAAGGGAAAAGGTGAGAGAGTGACGCTCGGTGTCAAAATAAGAGTGATACATGATACTCGGCGCTCGTAAACTAATACTTGCTCGATTTCCGATTAAAAATTTATTAAAAATCTTTGCTCGGTTTGCGGAACACTCGTAAACCACGTTACTCGCAATCCGAGGTTCCACTGTATATCAAACAGAACAGAGCTTTACATTTTACATGTACCTCCATTCAATTCTGTGCTGGCACAATAAATCTCTCTGAATTTTGAAGGTCTAATGTCTTAAATGGCAGACCAACCATCAGAGAAGCATCCATGAGTTCAGCTACAACACTGAGGTGGTTACAGAACTTGCTGGTTGATCTAGGAGAACCTTTGCAGACCTCAGCAGTGTCATTAGCTTTTTACAGACTATGTGGTCTAATGCAACTAATATCAAAGCATAATGTTTTGCATCACCAAATACAGCTAAACAAGCAGGTAACAAGTTAATTGCTCGTAGTATCATCCTGCTCCAGCTACTGTATTTGCATTTAAGTGAATGTATGTTTTGTTAGAACAATGAGCCAAAATACATAGCAAAAAATAAAAACTACTCTTTCTCGCTCCATCACTGTGTGTGTTTTCCAATGGCATCGTCAAGACTCACGAACAAAGAGAGTTAGGGCAATGAAGAGTTTTATAGACATATGACAAAGGACAAGGAGAGATGTAAAATATAGAAGCATGGGAAAGGTCACGCATTGTCAGAAAACCCTAACGATGTCCCCATCAATTCAAACAGAATTTTGCAAATGCTAAGATTATTATTCAAATTAACGATTTATAACGATTTATAAATAGTCACGCATTGCCATAAAATAGATATACAAAAAAACAAAATGTCATGACAAATGACTATGCGTGGACGTGAGAAGATATGCCTCCTTTTGCAGTGTCTTCACGGTGCATGTTGCACTTGCACTTCCTTATGGGTGCTTTCAATCTTACACTGAGGTTTCCAGTTCTTCATTTTTGCTGCCATTTCCAATTTTCTACCCCTTTCTGCTCATATATGCATCTGCATCCAAATCATCAGGGTATGATGTCCAGAGGTACATACCATATGGCGGGGTTTGGGATACCGCAGAGAATGGAGCCAAAAATTCCATATTGTATATTTCTGCTTTAATAATGCGGTCAATTTTAGAGAGCTGTTCGGTTTAAAACGATATTCATGTATTTCAATAGACACAGGTTTTCTCACTTCCTTTTGATATCCTTCCATGATTGCTGCAGGGGATAAAAGGTCATGAATGGATTAACTGGAAAGAGGTCAAGCCCTTAATTTATAGAAATGCTAAAAGGTTAAGCATCCAATATCATGAAAAAATTCATTTTGAAAACCCATTAAATTTAATTATTCTGAAACATCTCAAAATGTGTAAAGAATACAGCAATCTACACTTGAATTACCAAAAAGTGTGACCTTGAATACATGCCTTCCTGAGACAGTTCCAGTCCTGTCCTCTGGAGGGAGGGGGTTCACAATTTTTTTTTTTTTTGGCAAAAAAAGTACAAGTATGCATGAATGTGTACTGTATATCTTGTTCCTAAGAAACACTCAGGAAATACATCKTAGTGGCGCACACTAAACCCATGTATCCCTATATCAAATTGTGGATTCACACATTTATCATTGCTACTACACGCTTAAACTGGAACAACCAAAATTTACGCTTCAAATGCCTTCTAAAAATTAAAAGTGACATCCTAGGCCCCTAAAACTACAAATGACAACAAATGGTGTATAACTGTGAATACATATCAACCACATCAAATGTTACTTTACATGACCGAACACGTTTAAGGAAAAATGAAAAAAGGGTTAGGGTTAAATAATATGCAAAGTCTGGCACAAGGAATATTTGTACAATGTTAACTACTAGACAATTTACTTTTTCTTTGACGGCTGTGTCCTGTTTCTTAATATACTGTATTTCATAATAGATGCAAAAGCAAGTAAAGCTAGTTAATGTATGTTTAATGKAGTAAGTGAATGGTGGTGGGATTGATACCGTGCAAGGAGAATGGTACCATGTAGTTAAACCGATGAGCACTTAAAGCGTCGATCGATTATGGAATTGTTACGGACTCCCCTGACTCCCCGGAAGTGCCTTAGGTTGGCAGGAGGAGACATACTAACTGTACAAGCTAATTGACATTAATTATGAACTCATGCGATGTAGTTGAGGATGAAGAATTTGAGCCAAACTTCATAGACAATATGAAGTACTGGCATTTCTACTAGTGGTGCTTTAAGTCTGATATCATACTGTATACAGACAGCAGCATTATGTCACCTCTCTATGCCCAAGACTACAGTATGTAACTTTCTTCATTGTGCCATTAATGTTTTCGCTTATCTAAAAAGGCAGATTGTTGTTTTTACACCAGTCACCACGATGCTTCACCTCTTTCCTGTATGCTGACTCATAATAATGTGGTGAGTGCTAATAATGCTCATCACTCTTGTGTCATTTGTTTTTCTTAGAAGTGTGAAATGCAGCAGCTCTGCAGTGTTGACTATATTTTCTAGAAAACAGACAGAGCTTATCAAACTTTTAGATTTAACGAGAATGATGAAGAAGACGCCTGTAATTGTCACATATCCGTTACTGCACAGTACACTGCACTTGTCTTCTCATACTGTACCCCAGCATGTTATTAAGCTGGGGTCAGAGCACAGGTCAGTCATGATACTGTACTACTAACAGTGGAGCTGCAACTTGAACCGCCAACCTTAGTTCTTAGACAATTTTTTATCTCGTCTTCTTAACATAATTTTGATAATTAGTTTATTAATGTAGAATAATGACTAGCTAGTTGGCACGGTGGTGTAGTGGTTAGCACTCTCGACTTGCACCGCCAGCACCGCTAGACTTATCATTTCTGCTTGTGCAGAAAAGAAAAAAAATCTAACTCTTCAGGGTTTGTTCTGTGAAATCACACAAAGAAAGTAAACCTTGCTAAATCAAAGGAGAAAAATCCATTAAATAAGGGCTTTACCACAAAAACTTGAGCCTAGACTTATCATAATTCCAAGACCGGATTTGAAGGATTATGTCGCTATCACCAAATATCATTTCTAGAATTTAACACAGTTACAAACTAAACTAAGTGCTAAGAAAAACAAATCAAATATAATACTTAGTTAGGGCTAATGTAAGTTAGTTTCTTAATGTAATGTGAAAACAAAAAGGTTAAGGCTGCATGAATAGTAACTATTCATATTCAATAACAGATTTATTCAGGTCAGGCTTGCAGTGGAACAATGAGATCAGGTGGGAATACACCCGTAGCCCTTAAAGCTTCAAACATTTTAGCCATTATTTGTTTTGCTGTTTTTTTTTTTTTTAACTATAGAGCTCAGGATTGTGCAGAATAGAGCCCAAAATAGGCAACATGAACTGAATTTTAGTTCTATAACATGTTCTGACCTTTTGCACGGGTGGAACCCCAGTCACGTGGCGAGGTATTACAGGACAATAGGGTAATTTTATTTACAAAAAAAAAAAAAAAAACGGGGAAGGAGAAGTGTTTAAGGAAGGAGAATGGAAAGTCTCTCCTTTAAAATGTATGGGGGCGCGTAGTATCACCCCACTCGTATGCCACTCGCTTAGAGCTCCACCACACAACTGAGTTCTTACAGGTTAACTTCTGAGCCTCGTTTTTATAACACGAAGAAAGGCTGAGATTCATTATAGTAAATTTTTGCCAGCCAGGCCGACTTAGCGGCCCGACTCCTTCAAGCACCTGCAGAAGGGGAGCTGTCTACGTAGGGAGCCTACAGAATGAGAAAGTAGCGACAACAGATTGAGGTGCATGCTGTGACAACCAACGTTGGTCATAAATTGTTTTTATGACCAAAAAATAATAATATGCACAGTGTATTAGTTCTACATTTTTGCAACATCATTCACATATTCTGATAGTGGTAAAAATGWCCCTTTATAAAAGTAATGATAATTTGCTCTACCTGACACATCCGAAAACCCAAATACACAGTCTGAAGCCTGCCCGTTAACACACTCCAGAAAGGAGCCTATATAAGCACACATATAATTTTTAATCGTTATTGATCTATGCTAAGTTGACGGCTAAGTTGGGTTTTATTAACGGAACGTTGAGTGTCGCACTACTCTTCACTTTACTATAATGCTATCACTGTGGTTCAAGTGTGACTGTGAAAATTGGAAAAGAGAATGACAAGGGTGAAAGTGATTTGTTATTATTTTCCACTGGGATTTTTTCCTCAGACTTCATGTCATGTCTATGTCTTGCCCCATGTTTCATCATGCAATGCTACAGTATATGCAATGAATTTCAATTTCTTTCAACAGCCACATGAATTTTAACGCCGGCATTTAATTCTGAAAAGTTAAGCTGATGACTAGTTTTTTTTTATTATTATTATTGCAAAATAAAAATATAAGGAATTTACATACTGGGTACCGTTCAATTTTATTCTATATTACAGAATTGATTAATTAATATTTTAAAAGGTTTGTAAAATTGTTTTAATAGTTCAATGTTCAGTGCTAAAATACTTTTTCCACTGCTTCCGAATTTATGCTTCCAAAATCAGTCTCACAATCTGAGCCCTGGAATATGTCCCTGGATTCTACTTTTTCAGATCATCAGCTGACTTCCTTTTATTGCCACATGACAATCTCAGATGATAGCAGTGCATCCAGAAGCTTGTACTATGGGCAGTGTACATGATGGCTGCATCGCTTCATGTGCTTCCCTTCTAACCCTGGCACATCCATCATTCTGGAATAGGATCAGCAKCTGAACTCATATGACCTTTCCATTGCTCCAAAGTCCAGTCGTTGTGGATTTCCAATGTTTAAGAGAAAAAAAGGGGTCTCTATCACAACCATCATGAAATCTGCTAGGTTGATGACCTCTGGTGACATCTCTGTAGCCAGACAGAGCACAGGGCCTGGTTCCTACGTTTTATTGGAAAAGTTAAGAGTTCACCAATCTTCCACCAGGTTTTATTAATGCTTTGAACAGTTCTTCACCCAATTCAGCAATTTTCTTTCATTTCTTTCATTTGCTTTATGTCCCTTCTGAAATAGCTTTTTCTTCTTTTGATTTGAAATGAGAAATGATACATACTGTATTTAACATTAATAATGAAATCACTCATGAAAAACTTCACTCATGATAAACTATATATCAGTTTGAGATGAAGGTTCAGTGTGATGATTATGAGGCCACCAGTCAAAGCATCATCCATCTCAATCAAAATTATTTCTACTTTATTCTACTTACTCCCTAAGGATATCTAAAAGTTTCAGTTTATTACCTACCATCACATTCCACACAATATTACTTCTGAAAGAAAAACAAAAAGATTTTCTGTACGAATCCAGTCCTGCTATTACAATTCATTCATCTTCTATACCACTTGATCCTGCATACAGTCATGGGGGACCTTGGAGCTTATCCCAGGGGGCAGGATACACCCTACAGTAGACGAGGTGCCAATCCATCGCAGGGTGCACACACAGGTCAATTTGGGAAGGCCAATAAGCCCAATCTGCAAGTCTTTGAACTGTGGAAGGAAACTGTTGTACCCGAAGTAAACCCAGCGTGGGGAGAACAGGCAAACTAATTGCACACAGGCCCAAGGAGGGAAATGAATCTGCACCATGTAGGTGCAAGGCCACAGTGCTACATGCTACCACCATGCTGTTATAATATTTCTGAAAAATAACAAATGAGTGCTAAAATGGTACAGGAAACATCCTAGGGAAAGTTTGAACCATGCAGTCACACATCTCAAGGGATTATGGTAACATTTTAAGCTATTTTAATATTTATAGACAGCTCACTGCATTATGGGTTCTATTCTTAATGCAGTTACAGTACATACTGTATATATCACAGAAAATCAGTGTTACATAGTGCATTATAATGCATATATTAAGGACAAACAAATATTTCTACTGTAGCTTTCTATTTACAATCTATCATCTCTGTGGCTCTTGAGAACAATTAGTTCACACCAAAATCTCATTAAACAGATTCCCCCAAACACACATTTTGCAGACAAAATCATTCACCATAATTATTTGTAAATCACTCAGAACACACCCGCTAAATGTGCACACAGTTTATCAGATGATATAAATTGCACACGTAATGTACTACAGCCCTGTATTGTAATAAATCATTCCCCATGAATTTAGTTCCACATCATTGCATTAGACTGCTGCTGGTYACATATTTATGATGTTCTTATGACGTGATGTCTATTCAAGCCATGTGAGTGCATTGTCTATATACGCTTATTCAATTTATAGCTGCACAAGTCTATATCAGTCTGTTGCAGACATTTAAAATGCTAGCTGATACTGTCTATAAGCCATGCCCAAATGAAAAAGTCAAATAATACATATTATTTGGTTCTTAAAGATMATTTCTTGACAACAAAAACAAAAATGTGATATGTTCTTAGTTGAGCCTTAAGGACTTGCACTAAGGGAATTGTACTATGGGGTATACAGAAAATASGTTTTCACTCAAATKAAATAAAGTTACCACAAATGACATTTGGTTCTTTCTTATTTGGTTTAATAAGCTAGGGTAATTCATTAAYATGTGCCTTTACTTTGCATTATTTATTTATTTTTGATCTCACAAGAATTGATATTTAATTACTGGCTAAAGGTCACTGCATTCATTTTAGAGTGTACCAAATCAGATGCAAAAGCAATTATCTAAAAATTACGATTCTTAAAGAATAACAACATATGTAAATATTTTATAGTGTTGGCTTATTGGCTGTGGTGGTGTTGACCTTGAAATAGTCCCTTTGGAGTTCAGAACCCTRTTAGTTATAGTCTATTCAGAGTTCATAGAAAGACTYTAAWCTCAGAATTCTGACGTTATTCTTTGATGGTTAAAGAAAAAGAAGTTAGAATTCTAAGACTAACGTCAGAACTCAAATAAATTGCTTATGGCAGCCCTAATCCGCTTCTGTTCAAAACATTAGCTGACATCAAATAAAAGGTATAAAGACAAAATATGAGAAAGGAAAAATTGCACTACTCTACAGCTCTGCACCAAATGCACAACTTGTTTGACTAATTTAAATGCTGCTACAGTACACATTTGCTGTAGTAAATTTCCACTTTCTATCTCTTTGCTTGATAGGTATGTATACGAGTTTTCCCGAAGATACAGGAATATACCAGCAGGATTTGTTCTAAATGTCTCTCAAAATCACATGAGGATGGCAGAGAATTGCTGTAAGCCCGATGCATCAAAACCCTGCTTTTTCAAAGAGGTACCTTAAAAAAACATAAAGCTTTATTCACCTTTTTTGCCTAGTTTCAGGAAATAAAAAAATGGTCCTAATAAACAGCATTTTAAAAACAAAATTCACTGTCTGGCCACAGTTAGCCCACGACCAGATCTTTTAGTCTTCCTAAAGTTGAACTGAGATAATAGTATAATAATGGAAGCATTTTGACTAATTATTATTTTTTTCTTTATCTGGGAAAAAAAAAAAAGTCCAAAAGTTGAAAAGACATACTTTAAAAATATATATCACAGTGTATTTGACTGTGAGCATTTAAATGAATAAATAAATAAATAAATAAATAAAAAATTCCATAGGCCAATATTGGGTATTGGTTTTTACTCATTTACTTTTAATAAAATTTTACTGTTCCTAGATTTGAGCAGTGCACAACAATGACTACTCATTTAAATGAGAAAGAGAGAGAGAGCAGTCATTTTCCTACATATATAGCCAGTATATACAAGGAATCGCTATTGGTACTATATAACCCCCATTAAACATTTTTGGCCAAAATTACTAACTTACAGCTGTTATTAATAATTGGCAAAAAAAATAGTTTTTTTGAAGAGCTCAACACAACTAATATAACAAGTGGTTTCTCCAAATTCACCACAAATAGCCCCTTTTAATGATTACTGCAGTCCCTGTCTCCTAATTATTCAACCCCCTTAATAAAATCCTTCATTTGAGTACAAATATTTTAAATCAGGTGTTGCCTCAAGCACAGATTAGATACCTCAGGTGAACTTGATTTTGAACACATCAATTACCTGGACTTGTCAATCAACTGGTCAATAAAGTTGAGTTGTCCATAAAGTTAAGAGAAGAGATCATCTCCTTGCAGGATGATCTCTTCTCTTCTGTTTTCAGTGGTCGTGTGTGGACTGGTAAAACAGAAATTCATGCTTGTTGTAACATCACCTTGTGTGCTAATGATGTCATTGTCTGTGTGCTAATCTTCTTGATTTGACGTCAGCTTTGTTTATGAGAATATTTTGTGCAATGGTGGACTTGAATACAGTAAACTGGTGTCCTGGAGTCATATAGTTCCTGGAGGCATGGCAGACTCCAGCCAATCACAACTTCTGCAGAGCAAATGATATGCTGCACTCTGGTCATGTCTTTGGCAGTCAAGAGAAACTCCGTGATTCAGACTCAGTGATTCAGGTGTAGAAATGTACGATCACTGACTGTGAGGTAGAACCTCCTTAGCTGCCGCAGGGAGGACATCAGTTGCTGAGTTTTCTTGGTTAGGGCGCCGATGTTAATCTCCCACTTGAGGTCCTGGCTGATGATAGTGCCCCAGAAGAGGAAGGACTCCACAATACTGATTAAACCCAATCAGGGTGGTGCCATCTGCAAGCTTCAAWAGCTTAWCGGATTGATAACTTGAGGTGCAGCTGTTTGTTTACAGGCACAYCAGTAGAGGAGAAAAGATCACAGCTGTGTGGAGAACCAGTGCTAATTGAAAGGGGGGGAGAGATATGTTTTCCCACCTGCTTCCTGACTATAAGGAAGTCTGTGATCCACCTGCAGATGTCTGGCATGTTCAGCTGTGAGATCATGTCTTGCAGCAGGACTGGCATTATGGTGTTAAAAGCAAACGTAAAATCCACAAAGAGAATTCTTGCATAGCTTCCTGGGGAGTCCAGGTGCTGGAGTACCAAGTAGAGGGCCATGTTTACAGCATTTTCTTCAGACCTCTTGTCTTCGTAGGCAAACTGTATGGAGTCCAGGATTGGGTCTGTAATGACTTTAAGATAGGTCAGCTCAAGGCACTCAAATGACTGCATTGCTACAGAGGTTGGTGCAACAGGTCTGTAGCCATTAATTCCTGTGACCCTTGGATTTTGGGAACAGGGATAATAGTGGAAGATTTTGAACAGGCTGGAGCATGGCATGTTTCCAGAGAAGAGTTAAGAATCTCAGTGAATACAGGAGAAACCTAGTCAGCACAGTGCTTCAACACGTAGGGGGTCTGGGCCAGCTGCCGTGCATGGATTTTGTAACTTGAACAGCCTGTTAAGATACCTCTCCTAAATAGTGAGTTTTGTGTTAAGTGTCGATGTGCCTCTAATAACGAACTGAACTCCATATGAACTTAATCACATCCTCTGTTACAGTATATTGAGCTTCCAGCCACCTACAGTAACACACAGTATGACTTCTATTGTGGGTTCCATGTTGAATCTGGTTGCTCTCATGGTTGCTCTTCCTCTGGACTATCTCAGGGAGTTTTTCCTTGCCACTATTACCCTCAGCTTGCTCATCAGTCATTCTGATCATTTTGATTCATACACATTTTATACTCATTTCCATCATTTTCTGTAAAGCTGCTTTGTGACAATGACCACTGTTAAAAGGGCTATATGAATAATATTAAATTGAATGTGTGAGAAGGAGAGGGGTCTCTAAGTTGAGCAGTTGAGAATTGAACTGGGCCTCAGCTAAGGTRAAGGAGTGGAAACTGGAGAACTGGAGTCAATGGCAGTCATCAGTAGAGATGTGTTGGACTGTGTTTGTCTTTCAATGTGACAGTATAATGCATTTAGGTAATTGACTAGATGCAGCATGGTCATTAACGGAGTGTGGGTTTTACGCTTGTGATTTGTGATCAGTCTGAGGACGTTCCAGACAGAAGAAGAGCAATTAGCTAAGAATTGTTTTTCAAACTATATTATATTTTTTAAAATATATTTTAAAAATGTGTCTATTAAAACTTCTTTTAACRATATTCACCGCATGATCACATTTTGAAAAAACCCTAGGACCATCCCTTAAAAATATTAGCTAGAGACTGGTTCAGAATGGCTCAATCTTAATCTGGACCTAAATGTTCTCCATTTCTGCTGCATCCATTTTTTGGCTTTGTATACTGYGACATGATGAATACAGTGTTCACCATTGGACTCCAAGTTGGACTACAGAGKTAACAAGATAGATGGATGGATGGTTGGATTCTGTCCCAAAAAAAATCATGACAGGACACAGATACASTTGCAGAAATGTGAAGCTTTATTAATAAAAATAAAACAAGCAAAAATAAGAAAACACAAAAACACAAAACCAGACTGGAGATGAAGTAGCAAAGCAAACCCAAAAGAACAGAAACTCAACCAACACAAGCTCTTCATGAATTGRGAAACTCTTCTGGGGAAAACAAAATGCCAAGCAACTGATGCTGGACTTAATTAAGCTGATGATTACAATACATAAGGCTTGTATGAAATGACCAGAACTGGAAATTAAAGAACAGAAGAAGMAATGTCCAAAAAGTGTGCCATCTGGTGGCTTGGTGAGGAATTGMCCAGGAGCACTTAACAAAACAAAAAACACTTAWTTGCAAGTTTTAGGCCTCTCTTTATCATTCGTCTTCATTTATGTAACTAGATTGATTGCTTTTATTCTAATACCTTTAGCTTATTTTTTTCTGCTCTGTTATAGTCACAATAATTACAGTATCTATATTGTAAATGTTATTTTTGTTAGCCTACTATGTTACAGTACATGTCATGATGTGTGAGGCAATATTTGCAGTAAACGGTGATGATGGTAAAATCACTTTTGGTCAAATCCATGTTGTGCCATGCCAGATTGGTTAGTCATTGTTGTAAATTGTAAAATAATGAAACGTATCTTATATGATCTAATGACCTGGCCTGTAACTTTGTTTTTTACAGTTTTTTTTTTTTTTTTTATGTATATCTTAATTTTCATGTTCAATTGAATATATTTATTTTACATGTTTCTGGATTCAAGTTTTGATATGGAATATGCTGGGTTGTCTTCTTGTCCAAACCCATAGTAGCATATTGACCAGTGTATCTGTAAATTTGTAAATTACTCACTCACTCACCATCTATACCGCTTAATTCTGTATTCAGAGTAAAGGGCCTGGAGCTTATCCCAGGAGACTTAGGGCATAAGGCGGGGTATACCCTGGACAGGGTGCCGATCTATCGCAGGGCACACACACATACACACACTCATTCACACGCTACGGCCAATTTTGGGAATGCCAATTAACCTAACCTACATGTCTCTGGATTCTGGGAGGAACCCGGAGAACCCGGAGGAAACCCACCAAGCACGGTGGAGAAAATGCAATTTCTTTAATTATTAATTAAAAATACAAATATATAAATCTGTAAATGTATTCTTCACGCTAAAGGTTTAAAGGTTATTTATTTCAATATTAGACTTGTTTGTAAAATTGATCTCATATCCTGCGTTTCTCTATACAGCGTTACCATTTTTGAAAACTAGCCTTTACAATAACTAAATCTACTTGTATAATCAAAGCTACCATATGCTAATGCAAAACAGGTCAAGCAAAATGCAACAACAGGCACAGTAATAGACACAGTGCACACATGTATCTGTAGTTCAAAATGTAAAAATATTCCTCTCCTTAAGCCAGGACTTGGCAAAAGCAGTGTGTCAGGTGTCAAAGATGGCGATACAGAGGGCGAGAGATGTGGTGAATGCTTTTATTATTATTATTATCATTATTATTATTATTATTATTATTATTATTAAAAAGCTAGCAAAAAAAAGTGTAGATCCAAAGTACTTTGTCAAGGGGCAGGCACAAGGTCAAGCAATAAGTATATGGTGCATTCTGAAGCAAGTTCTAGCACAGACATGCCATAATGATGATATTGATTATAATGGTGACMGTTCTAAATGAGAAATAAAAATAACTGGAAACAATATGTCTCTCTTTTCAGAGGTTTCAACAGAGGAGCACAGCCACTTTCCTGAAGTTTCTCTCCAACATGTGTAACAATGAAGTGATTTTGAAATCTTACAAGACTGGGTAAATAYAAATTTCACTTGAATCCAGGAAAAGTGATTGCTTATACATTGTTGTGGTCTTTTATAGTTCTTACTATTGCAATAGTGATTGTTTTGGATAGAAATTAACATTTAAAATGGTGGAAGAGAAAATTGCTCGACTTTTAGTGGAAGTTAGAAAAAGAAAAATGAAAAGAAGATGTCTACATTTCTATTGCAATGAAGATTTGAAGCAAATTTCCTATCTGATCTGTGAGACATGTACTATAGATTATTTGCTATACAGTGACACTCCAGGGTCGACACTYCATTGCTCCACCTTTACAACAGTTTACTCCATATATTGTGCTAGGAGTAATTAGACCTAAACAGAACATAATGAGGAATAAACAATGTTTATTGAATAGAATATTTCCTTTAAGCATACAAGGCACAAACAGTCCTGGAGAAAAGCTCATCCATCACGACAGACACACTAGAGAAAAATGCACATCATCTTAACCTTAGTGTTACTGGCTGCTATTAAACTTGCTGAGGAGAAAAGATAAATGGACCTGCTGCTGTTGCAGTTCACTCACATTTCTTTTCTTGTCATGCTATGCTGGATAGTTTCAGTTCATTAGAATTGTGAACATTGACACACACTTTAACAAGAGAGAGAGAGTTGCTTGTGATTAACCTTGGTACAATTGTCACAATTTTACCTACACTCATTATGAACATGGCAATATTGAGCTTGCAATACATTTTTGAACTTGCCTTTTTCTAAAGAGGCAATATGCATGTCATGTGTAAAAGTTAGTGCCCCCTCTTATAATTAATTTGTGTGTAAAAACATAATAAAATCATCCTATTGTAGTGGGTCTCAATATGAGGAAAATACAACCTTGGAGCGAACAACATATAAGTTGCCATTAATTATTTAACAAAAACGAAAGCCATGTGGCTTCATGTGGGCAGTACTACTGTAAGTAAGTACCCACATGATTCACTAGCTTGTTCCACCTTTAGCAGCAACAACGTGAAGTAATTGTTTCCTGTGTGACTTTCAATCTCATTTTTCTTCTTTACAACATTGCTTCAGTTTATTGAGGTTTTTGGACTTTTGCATATGCACAGCTATCTAAAAGTCCTGCCACAGCATTTCAATTGGGCTGAGGACCGAACCTTGATTATTCTATTTTTCAGCCATTCTGATGTAGATTTACCAGCGTGCTTTGGATTATTGGATTGTCCTGATGCATGACACATTTACCTTTAAAATATTCAGAGGCAACAAGCCCAAATCATTACCCTTCCACCACTGTACTTGATTTTGGGTATAAGGTATTTCTGCTGAAATGCTCTTTGTTTTTTGTCAAACTCACATTTGTTTATAGGATGATCAATTAAGTGTCATGGGTCTAGCCGGTGGTTGTGGCTAGCCCGGCTGGTGGTGTGGTTGCCATGGGCATGAAGGGTAGGCATGAACGCAGAGGGGTGTGCAAACAGAGTCTTTATTTAAACAAACTCAAAAACAGAAACAAAGAAGCAAACAAACTCAAACTAGGGCTCAGGAAAAACACAGGAACTGAACACAGGGAACCAGGAGCTGACACAGGGAACCAGGAGCTGACACAGGGAACCAGGAGCTGACACAGGGAACCAGGAGCTGACACAGGGAACCAGGAGCTGACACAGGGAACCAGGAGCTGACACAGGGAACCAGGAGCTGACACAGGGAACCAGGAGCTGACACAGGGAACCAGGAGCTGACACAGGGAACCAGGAGCTGACACAGGGAACCAGGAGCTGACACAGGGAACCAGGAGCTGACACAGGGAACCAG